>APFE030550016.1:0-29468 GCA_000404065.3 Pinus taeda | reverse complement strand
TATTCACCTGGTTAACCTAGCTCCATGAATATAATAGTATTTTAATATTAAATCGGTTAGATGAAGTTTGACTGGGGTTCTTGAGTGAAAAAGTAGCCGTTAGATTGTTTTAGCCGTTGAAGTCTCTGCTTAGACTATTTAACACGCTGATCTGGATCTGTATCTTCAACTCGTCCTGATGATGAACCACATTGGTTGGTTCGAAACGCGTCGACCAAAGTCTTTCTTATGTGATTTACGCTGAAGCTCTCCTTATAACTATGACAAATCATAGAAGTCTCAATTCTACAACTCTTTAACCATGCTGACTTGTCTTCACTTGTTTACCTGGCTATCTTATTTTAACTATGCAATAACCTTTTCACTGTTAATCTCTCACAGTAAATCAGTGATCCTTTCCCACCATTTGGCATCAGGTAACTTGACATTCATTATTCACCTATATATCTCATCAGCGTCTGTATAATTGGAAAAATTGGGCTTAGTGATGAACAAATGTTTTACCTCGTGCTGGAGGAAAAACAAGTTCTTAAATGTGTTATACAAAACTTTTCCTGTTGGCAAGGATTTTATCAATGAAGTACTAGCTTGTTCTTTGGCCAACTGTCTGAGTCTCTTATCATAGTTCTGATCCGTCATAAGTTTGTCATTGATAACCATTAGACTAGACAGTCCTTTCTCCCTCAAAATTTGGAATTTAGCCATGAATCTATCAATGGCTACCTGCATGTTGTGGCACTTTTCTCTAAGTTAAGCATTAGGTTCCTTTTGGAAAGGACCTTCCTTATTTCCAATATGGTATTAGTTCTATCTTCTATGTCTAGCTCATGAAGCTCATACCTATTTTTGTTGTTGAGGAAGTGGATGAGTCTATTGGCATCCTTAGGCCTGTCGCCTAATTCGTCTTTAACCTTTTGGATAGCTTCTGTAGCTATCTTTATTAGTTCTACCTGCTCAAAAGTAACTTGAACAGATGGCCAAATATCATTGACAGAGTCAATTTCCTTGGTTTTCCCAAGGGGTTTCTCCAGTGTTAATTCTTTCTCTAAGACTTTGATTCTTTCACTCATTCTCTGGGCCTTTTGTGCTTCTTCCTTTTTCTTAAGTTGGGCAAGTTTGTAGTTAGTTTCTAAAATTGCCACCTTTTCTCTTAGTATGTTCATTTATGTAGCCTGGATAGACATTTCTTCCATGGCTTTAACTAATTCTGTTCCTTTCTCTCCTAAGGAACCTACTGTTGTAGACTCTGTTGTGGCTGGCAATGTTGTGGCGGGTGGAGCTGTAGGTGCCAGTGAAGCTACTAGTGTGGAAGGGACTGTTGTAGACACTGTAGGGATGACATTTGTAGAAGTTGTATCCAAGTCACTTTGCTTTGATTGAATTAAAGTGTCCAACTCCTTTTCTGTCTCCTTTAACTGATCATTAAACTTTAGGACCAAGTCCATCAACTCCTCATGTCTAGTTTGGTTCTCTAAGACTTCAAGAGTTTGAGGATGTTGCAGCTGGGGTATTTTTAATTGCCTCTTAAGTGCAGCAATATCATCGTTTTTCTTCTTTATAAGTTGCTCTGTAGCTTTGATATCTTTTGGATCATGTCCCAATTCAATCACTAAGTCCTCTAAGGACTTGATCCTAGTATCCTTGGCCTATGAGGAGGCCTTCTCTAACTGATATTGAGATGAAATGTTGGTCAATGAGTTTTGCAGCTGATGGGTAGTTATGGATTTACCTGTCAGGGTGGAGTATATCATCTCCCCAGCCTGTTTATGCAGCTTTATTTGGTCTATGGGATGAATATCCCTAGCCAATACTTCAAAGTCCACCTTTTTGAAGTCTGATGATGTTCTGGGTTGTTGTGTTGTAGGCTTAATGAAGGACATCTATAGCTTTCCCCCCTTGATGTCAAAAGCTGACATCAACCTTGTTTGATTTGTGGGAGTAAGCTTCAAGTATTGAGCATAGGTTTGAGCTTTGAATTTATCATTCCTCGTTTTGATCTCTTTATACCTGTCCTTTATGTCTTGGTCTTTATCTGCAGGCATTCTGAAGGAAGACACTTCCACACTAAGTTTCCTTTACAACATCTGAGTCTGTGATGTTGAAGGTTCTTATATGTCTTCAGATGGAGTTGAGGGTTGCTTTTGTCTATCTCTGTATTGGTTACCTTTGTTGATCCTTCTGTATATTCCTATTCAGAGGTTGGGTTAGGCCTTTTCCTCTTGCTGTGACTTGTTTCCTGCTATAGATCAGAGGTGTCCATTCTTAAAGTGGAAGCTCCATCTCTGTTTCTTTTTGGAATCTTCTCCTCATTCTGAGGAGTCTGCATGACTAGAGGGGTGTTCATGGCTCTTTCTTGCTCTTTTGGTACCTGTAGAAAAACTCTCTCATCAAGATGCTTTTCCAAATTAATCAAAGCATTCTCTACTTCTACTCTTGTGTCGTCTCTATCTACTAAGGTATTTTCCACCCATTCTATTTGACTGGCATATGCCTCTATTTCTTGTATGGGGTGGTGGATAAAAGGTCCTAGCTTGACCTTTTGCCTTTTCTTGGTAATGAATTCTAAATGGTCATATCTCCATACAAAACTCCTTTGGAATGTCATTCTTTGCAGGATCAATTATGCCTCTTTCCCTGCCTCTTTGGAATTGCATATGAAGAGACCTAATTGGCCTTTGATTTTGAAACAGACCTTCTTCTTAGCATTGACAAAGTTGACTTCATCTGCATTGATGATATGTCTGTAATATTATAAGGCAAACAACCTCATGGGGAGGTATCTTGGAAATTTATATGGTGCAAGCAAGCAACCATATATTCTGATTTCTATGTGATTTTGGTAAAGGTACTAATCACCCACTTTGGTTTGCTTGGAAAGCTGGAGGACTCTCTTTATCTCTGGGCTTATCCTAGGTGGAGGATTCTCAATGAGCATAGTCATGATTGGATGCACAAGACAATCTATGAAGTTTGAGTATGTATATGGTGATCTGTACTCATGGAAAAGTGGGGTCCAAAAAATGACAAATCTGGGCTGGCCCCTGGTGTCAAGCTTATGGAGAGTGAAAGGGAAGTTATCCGACTAATAATACAAAAATAGATGGTACAATACTGAGGAGCATTTGAAAACTCTCTCATTGCCCATTCTTGTGAACTGCTCATGCATTCTATCAACTATGAATGTGGCAAAGTCATATGTGGTTGCAGGAGGCTTTCCTGGGGTATAAATGGACATGAAAGCAAGAATAATTTCATCAATGTACTCACTTGTAGAGTAACCCAAAACACATCATATCATGGTTACAATGTTCTGGCCGCATGGAGAGAAAATAGCTGCTACATATGGAGGGGGGTCCTTAGAGATGTGTTTTTCCTCTCTAATGAAGGTTAGAAATAACTGGGCCAATCTTCTAGGGCTTAGCTTGGGATACTAGTCCAAAATGTATCCAACTGAGAGTGGAGTTAGGTTTTCCCCTGGTTGGAACTGCAACATTTCATTGATGGACTCGGCTGTGATAGTGAATAGAACCTTCTGGTCATGAGAAATTATGGTTCTATGGCTGGGAATGTAGAATGCATGGCACATATGAACAATTTCTGGAAAGATGCGAACTTGGGGGAACTGGTATCTAGGTAAATTGGACTCCCAGAGGCCAATATCATCTGCATGGTTCAGGTGTTTGTCTTTGCTTAAGCAGTGAATTTTTAGTAGAAGCTCTAGGGCAGTAGTGTCTTTTATTTGAAAGTCTCTGTCAGCTAGTGGAAGATGGTCGAGGTATAAATGTGGAGTGGTAATGGGTCTAACATCCATGGCCATAGGGGCAGCCATAATTCAGCTCTTATGGATTTGAATTAGGCTCTCGGGGATTTTTATCCAAGGTTTTGGGATTTTTTAGAGGGTTTAGGCAAGCAATTTCTTTAATTGACAATACTTTTACTCAATTTCTTAATTTAAAATACTGCACAGGCCAAAGGTCTTAAAATTTGCAAGGGTAAGAGCTAATTAGTGGTGAAATACCTAGAATTTGGGAAACTTGGCTCTGAAAATGGTATTTCATGGCAGCTGCAGTGGTTGGTGTGGTCTTGGTACAGATTGAAAAGGTTGGCTTGGCTATCTACAGCATCTTCTAGAGTGGAATTGGAAATCTATGGGTAATTTCGACGTTTACCATGGTCGCAATGGTTTACACAGAGAACGCGCAAAAAAGGGGAAAAAAAGGGCTTTACTTCCTTTTATAGAGAAAATGATCAATTTTGGTGGGTTTTCACTTTCAGATGAACACTAACAATTTTGTTAAGTGAGGGAAACAGTTTTGGAGGGCCATCGCAACGCTTTTGTGGTGCAGGTGATTTTCGAGAGGGGTCACCCGATGCCATACATCGCTTGATATGTAGCCATTAGGGGTCAAGGGAAAACCACTTTATCGAGTGGTTAACGTTCAACTGTCGGGCACAACTGATATGGTTGTGCGCTGTTGGATGTGGGGGAGGGATGATCAATGGTAGTCAGGAGGCAAAGCTGCGCAGGGGAAAAATGACAGAGATTAATGGGGGTGCCAGGGATTTAATTGTGGTGGTTTCAGGATTAGTTTAAGGACTAATCCAAGGTTAAGGGATCAGGCTGGACTTTAATGAGGGATTAGGGAATCAGGTGAGGTCGATGTAGGAATAACTTAAGTTTTACCGGGGTTAGGTAAATTAATTGAAGTTATGTCGGGATAAGGGGTAGTTTATATTAGTTTTTTATTTAAAACTAAGGGGCTGGGATATTTTATATAGGGTTTTAATTTAATACTGGCTAATGGGTTTTCGGGGAACTTTATATAATAAAGTTAGTTTAATTAATATGAAAATGATGGCGGAGTGGGTTTTCTTTAAAAAAAGGGGTAAAGTATATGTGTTTGTGCGTTTAGATTTATACTTAGGATTAAAACTTTTGGAGGGTTTTTTGCGCGAAAGGGTTTTATATGGGGGTGAGTCACTTCTCCTAGGTAAAAGGTGTCCACCATATGAAAATGTGGTTTTATTAGGGAAATGAGGGAAAATGAAGGGAGATCAATTTTTGATGAAGGGGATTCTAGCACTTATGCCCATAAGTTATTAGGCCAAGGGTCCAGTCCCGCCAAAAGTCAAAGAAATGCTCTGAGCCCCATTAACTTAAAGGATTTAAGTACTAGAACTTATTTATGGGAAATTAGTGAAGTAAATGGGTAAAAAGAATGAGGGGTGTTAAATAAACCATGTTTTGAACCATTGTCCTTGCTTTGTTTACTGCTTATGCACATTTGAAAGATGCTTTTAAACATGAGTAATCACTTGATATTTGTGCAACCTTTCTTCTACTTACCCATTTACTTACCCTACCATTTTCTCTTCATTTTATTTGGGTGCACTTAAGCTAGAAAACCCTTATCAATCATTTTTCTTTTACAAAGTAGACTATCTATTTCTAACCTTATATCATCCAAAGGCTCATATTAAACTGATGAGCTCCTCTTATTTTCTCTACCTATCTAATGATCTGCCAAGATTAAACTGTTTGGTCATATTGTATTCTCTACCTATAAACATAAAATCTGAAGCATCGCATAATCAAGATTAAACAATTTGATTACCATGGATTGTGGCATGAGTGACAAGCTGCACACAATCATTATTATGCATGAAAGTTAATAGTAGTGGAATTTTGACTTGCACACTTTCATTGTCTCTTTTTGTCTTTTTGAGTTCATATATTTTTCTTTTTTGACTTTTTTCATTCTTTTTGTCCTTTGATTTTTCTTTTAGGACATACCCTCTTTACATTTATTAATTTTTTAATATTAGAAAACATTTGCAGAAGGCAAAGGTATGTACAATATTACAAGGCTTAACCTTTTTCATTCAAAATTATGACTCCTATTGGTATAGGAACCTAACAAGTGTCATGTTTTTATGTTGTCATGTCGGTTTGCTTCTGAGTAGGTTGATCATCGTAAATACTGCAACGAGCTAAGTCATAAAGTTCCATGGGCAGCATGTTTTTCTTTCAGTAGTATTTTTGGTTATAGGTGTCATTGAACACCGAGGACGGTGTTCCTCCAATGGGGATGGTTTTGTAACAACCTTGGTGAAAATTCCATGTCATAAAATTTGATAAAGGAAAAATAATAGCCACAGTTATGGGACACTTATTCCCAGATGAATGATGGGAAAAGCATCCTAGTGTGGGTTATCATTTGGTTTATTATGGCTAAGGAAATTCGCAAAGGGAATGAAAAAGGCTTTGGAAAGGAAAAATGACATTTTTGGAAATTTATTTATGAAAATAATGAAAATTCAGAGAAAAGGGAGGTGAAAGGTCACAGTTTGCATGTGAGGAGAAAAATGAAAGAAAATAATGGAAATTGAAGAAAATGGAGGCCTCATTAATAAAAAGACTTTTGAGGATCAGTTGGTACCTTTTGTCAATTTAGTTTTGGAGCTCTCTCTCTCACCCTTGGATACTTAGATTTTTCTTAGAGCACTTCAACATTGGATCAAGAAAGCAAAAGAAGGCAAGAGGAAGCAAATATCAAGAAAGGAAGAGTAGGATCAAGCAACTACAGTGGGTTTACTTTCATGTCTCGATTTGCATGTGTGATTTCCTTGCTATATTTGGCATGCATGGTTATGCATGTGTGTTTTTTATTATATTTGTATCGTGGTCATGGGTTTTTCCAGATGTGACAATGTGCTTCATCCTTGCCTTTCCATTTCTGGATAACCATGGTGAGATGGGGTTTTCATGTTTTGCTTGAGTTAGATTGCTGGATGGATTCAAAGTTGAGTGAGGTAGGTCTTTGAATGAAATAACACATGGCCTAGTGATCCTTGAACTGGACTATGGATTGCGGTAAAGCCACTAGCCTAGTGACCCATGAAATGGGCTATGGGTTGTAGTAAATCTAGGCATTGTGTGCCTCAGTGGGCCTAGGAATCATCAACTAGTGAATGGCAGGATATATGATAAAGCCTAGAGGTGGATGCCCTTGATTAGGCCTAGGCATCCTTGTCGGTGAATGGCAGGATATACGGTAAAGCCTGGAGGGTGGTGTCTCAATTATGGCCTAGTGACCCCTGGATCGGATTGTGGGTTTTGGTAAATCCTAGAGACTAGGAGACAGGAAAATTCCTCATGGTGTAGGTGGAGAAATCCAGTGGTGTCATGCTTTTTTAAGGCTTAAGGATCTAGTGAGGATTACAGTAATCCTGATTCTATTGATGAAGGTGAGGTGGTTTAGCCTCGGGAAGCCCTGGTTGGTTCTTTTCGTTCGAGTCCCACATTCATACATGGAATATGGCACGAGGGTGATTGGCTAAAGAGAGACTTAGCTCAGCCAATCTACAATCGGGTGAAACGTGGTAATCCCATATTGGGTTGGATTTTTCATTCATTAATAAGAGTTTCTTTCATTGTATTTTATGAGAAAATATATTGGATTATATGTGGAATTTATAGTTTTTGTATCTCATTATTTCTATTGTTTATATGCTCGTTATGAATATGTTTTATGACAGTGAAAATGTATGGTTGTCATCATGTTCTTTTTGTTAATGAATGATAAATGAATATATGACCTCATAGATGATAATGCAGCTAATTTGATAAGGCACCAATGCTTCTTAGCAATTCTCAGTTAAGTATGAGACCCCTATGCTCAAATTTGTTGTTTAAACTTGTAGAATGCATAATTGTGATATGTTTGATGAAATATCTGTCATGGCTAGTAGGGGTTCAGTCAAGTCCTTGTTTAAGAATTTGCATTGTCATCATTGTGTCTATATTTCTTTTCATTTATGTGAATTCCATGAAGTTTTGGGCAGTGATAAGGTCCTAGCCCTAGAATTTAGCCTTAAATCTCACATTCGTTGGCATAACACTACTAGAAAAAGGTTGCAATCGCACTCAGGCAAGCTCATGAGAGTGACTGGGACTCTCGATCGCTTGGAGGGCTTGGAAAGGGAGAGATTGGGGCTCTAGGTCCTTGAACTGCTGAGTTTATCCATGTGTTTCTCATCTGGAAAGGTGGTGTAGCTCCTAGAGGTTCTATTGGATGTGTGGATGGTCAGTTTGGTTGTGTTTTATCGGTTCCACTTCCTTAAGGTGACCTAGGAGGTTGAATCAGATCATAGTAGTCTCTCGTCACATGTTTACCCTAGTTGGTGAGTTACTCGGGTAGATGTAGGAGGAGCTTGTTATAGTGACACTTTTAGACAGTCTAACAGTATCCCACCTATAACAAAGAGATATATTCCATTGTGCAGGCCTACCAAAAATGGAAGTATTACATTCTAGGGAAGGAAATGGTCATCCACACAAACCACCGACCTCTGCAATTCATACATACATAAGAGAAGTTGTGGAATGATCACCATCAGAAATTTCCATGTACCTACAACAATTCCATTTGAACATTAAGTATAAGAAGGGAAACAACAATAATGTTGCACACTGCTTCAGTCGACTGTCGGTCATGGCGCTAACCACTGTGCTCAGCTCTTGTGGGAGAGAGACTACTGGGTGGTCACATCTTTACAAGAGCAATCTAGAATTCAACAACACCTACAAGATGCTCTTGGAAGGAAATCAAGTTCCAAATTTTCACCACCAGGATTCACTTTTATGCCACCTAGGAAACCTCTTTGTTCTTTCAAGTGAGAGTGCCAATATTATTTGGGAGGCACATTACAGTTGGGTCACTAAACATTTCAGGGTAGAGAAGATATTGGTAGTGCTGAAGAGGTATTTTTAATTGTTGAACCTTAGACAAAATGTTGGGAAGTACATCAAATCTTTCACTATCTGCACCATTTCCAAACCAGAAATCAAGACTAAAGGCCTATATACTCCTCTGCCTACTCCTAGTTGACCTTGGGAATTCATCTCCATGGATTACATGTTGGGCCTTCCTTCTACTAAGCATGGAAATGACTATGTTTTCATGGTCGTTGACAGATTCTCTAAGATGGCCATTTTGGCGGCCTACAAGAAGAGTACCGCAACAAAATCCATTGTTAACCTCTTCTTTGAATGATTGTGGGTACACTTTTGGATCCCACAGTTCATTTTCTCAGATCAGGACAACAGGTTCCTAAGTGCATTTTGGTCAAGTCTCTGGGCAATGTTGGATACCAAGATCACTAAGTCCACGACTTTCCACCCCCAAATTGATGGCCAAATAGAGGTCGTCTGCAGGATGACCATACACATTCTCTGCATGTATAGCCTGAAGCATCCACACACATGGGATTAAAGCTTCCCATATGTCTAGCACAACTACAACAAATCTCCATAGCTCAACTGGTCACAACCCCTTTTAGGTGGGATTGAGATTCAATCCACTATGTCCCATTGATGTGGCCATACCATTTGCAGCTACTCAGGTAGATTCAACTCATGTGCCGTCTGAAGCTAACAGGGCTAATAACTTCATTGAGCACATTTATCACATCCATCAGCAGGTCCATGACATATTGGACAGAGCCAATTCTAAGTACAAGCAACGACATGGTCAACATTGGGTGCCACATAATTTCTAGGTGGGTGACAAAGTTTGGTTATATCTACAGAAGGAACACTTCGTTGGGCCCCACCGTAAGCTTTTCCCACTCTGATATGGGCCATAAACCATCATCAAAGACGTAGCAGACAATGCATTCGAGCTCAACATTCAACTATTCCTTGGCCTACACCCAGTATTCAATGTGGATTTCCTTCGGCCATAGTTTCCACCATTTGACAAATATGACATTACAGAACAACTCACACTAATGAATTTAAACCCTGATTGCATGGAATAGGCCACAGCTAATTGGATCATGGACACGTAGATCAATAACTCTTGCCAACAAAGGATCCATCTATATCGAGTCATCAAAGCAGGCCAACGCCTTTACCAGGGAAAGTGGTTCACTAGGGACTAGGTTCAACAAAAAATTTCTCACCTCATGGAGGCTTTGCATGCAATGGGGACCATTACTTCCTAAGGAGGGAGGACTGATCCGAGTGAATATTGGTAGCCACCCGCCTATTCCACCTAGACCTTCAGTCAGCTTCAACAATTTCCTTGTTTATAGTAGCATTTACAATGTTTAGCATTTTTTCTAGTCTTGAACTTCTAGAGCGTTTTTTACTCCCTAAACGGTGTGTTTTTGAGGTCTGCAGCAAGCCAGCAGCCATAGACAAGGTCTTGTGGAAAATATTTTAGTACTCGAAGAGGTATTTCCAATGAGGTATCAAACGTGCCAAATAAAGATAATATGACCAAGTTAAGACCCCGTGAAGTTGGCTACCCAACTAACCTTGACGGGGCCCACAAAAACTTGGTGTTCCGTCTCTTGGGGTTAGGGTTTTGGTTGTTTAGGTTTTTCCCTTGTTTTCAATAATTAAAAGGCCCTTGAGCCTCATTGTAACATATTTTAGAGGCATGTAGCCACCACATCTCTCCTTAGAGATAAGCTACCATCGCCCAAGCTAGTTTGTTTCCATTTCTGTATGTAAGCATATTTTGGTTCTTTGATATTAATGAAATGAATTTCTATTTCTATTGGATCTTTGTGTTTATGTGTATATCTGTATTTTTTTTGTTCTTGCATAAGTTTGGATCAATCTCTGTCTCTGTCTTTGTCTCTTCCACTTTTGTACTAACTTGTGTTGTTATAAACAGGTTGTCCTCCACTTGGTTTTCATTTTCAAGTGGGATTATCTCACCAAATAGCATCATGTCAACATGATTTTTTTGTTGCATCATATGCAACCATTCATCATTAAGTAACAATTCTTCATCAAACTTTACATAAGAAATTTAATTGTTGGAATCACCATAACATTTGTTGCTCCAATGGCATCTTCACTCTCATCAGGAAGCTCTATTGCTAGATTCATCAAATTTTCATCAGCAAGTTTTTTTGTTGGATTTATCAAATTGTCATTAGTAATCCCTGTTGTTGGAATCACCAAATTTTCATCCACTTACAACTCTGTATAGTGGGATTCACGAGCATCTATGTGCTCCTTCTCTGCTTCTTCTACAAATTTATCATAATCATAGTCCACTTGTGGCTGAGCACAGTGGGATTCAACAAACTTTTCATCTTCAACTTCAGTGCTCCCCCTTACACCAAAAATCCTATCAAGGGTAACACAAGCCAAGTGAAGAAGATGAAGATGTGTTACCGTGGATGCAATTCAATTTTTTTTTTTAAATCTCGACCTTCTTCTTCAGAACTGGATTTGTCTCTGTTGCTTCTTTACAGGAGGCTTCTTCAAAATTTTGTTTCTCAATCAAAGAGTCTTATGCGGGCTCGCTTATTCTCTTTGTTTCTCTCACTTCGCTCATGTTGCTGCTCTCTTGGGGAGTCATATGCAAACTAGCTCAGATACCATGAAAAAGAATGAAGATAAAACGTGGAAAAAAGGATTTCTCTTCTCAATATTACGAATCAGTTAAATAGATTACATGGGAGACATCAACAATAAATCACTGCAGTGAGACTGAACTAAACTGGACTAACGGAAACTGCACTAGGACACTTGGATGGACGGTTTTGACACCTAGTAGGTGGTTGGAATTAGATTCTCTAACAATAACTAGTGACAATAAAAAATTGAAAATAATATTGTATGACTAACCGATATGTGTAGAGGTAGCTTTCTTCCTTTACACCTCCACACATAATAGGCATCATAATTAAATATTAAATAGAAATATTGTAAAATGAAAATGTTGATATGGTGTTCAAAATCATTTTTGAAATTTTAAATATGGAAAAATTCAAGATAATTGTGTTGAATTCTCTTTGTGCAAAGAATGTTATACACGAAGTTGTAGAGCTTAACTCTACGAATTCAAAGGTTTGGAGCTCCACATAACCAATAAAACTCTGCACCACCAGGGCAATCTTGTATTTGAATTTGTATGGGACAAAGAACATGAACTTTCCACACACCATCCATTCCCCTTATTTTTAATGCTCAGTGGACCTCGATTTAAGCGAGGAGTATGCACTTAGGCCAATGGTGTACATAAACTTTAATCCGTTACCATCACTAGTATCCACTAGGGACAATTTTGTTGAAAGTAATTTTGAACTGCTTCCATTACTATGATCTGAGATGTTCAAATATGGCCACTCTATTTTTCTAAGATAGTGATGAATTTGGAAATAATTTCCCGTCTTAAAAAAAAAACACCAAGGTTTAGCTTCTTAACTATACTTCTCCATCAAAATAGGTGTTTTTTCTTTATTTGTTCTCCATGCACTGTATTTTTCAAATATCTCTCTCAAAAATGTCGACTTCAAAAGGATTGTAGATTTTACACTTTTATATAATTTTGTTAAACACAATTATTTAGTTTGCATGCGTTTACTAAATAAGGAAGAAAATTGTAGTGTAAAAAGGTCAAATAAAGGCTCAATTTGAAAAGGTGTTGTCACAAACACACATACCATACAAAATAATTTTAAGTATCATGGCAAGCATATAGGAGGGGATTATAGGTTACACATGCGTTGTCAAAAATCTCAACTATGTATATTGATGGCCACAAGGCTGTGCTCAATAGCCTATTTAGCATCATTGTTGGCAAAGTAGAGACTAGCCTCAACAATATCCTCTACTTTCAGCGTGTCCCTTAAGTTGGGGATATTGTTGCACAAGCAGGTTGGAGCCTCAACCAGATTGAACAATTTATTTCTTTATGGCGTAAACACGACTCTTGTAGTCCACTACATCAAACAAGGGGAGGCCTCCTCAATGTTTAATGAGCATAAGGATGTACTAAAAGGCTTCTGCAATAATATCACCAACTTACAGGGACACACTCTTAAGGTAGAGGATGTTGTCGAGGATGATCTCTACTTGACCATTGGTTAGTCTAAATATGTTAGTGGGCATAAATTTAACGTATATGAACAAATCCTTTTCTTTATAAACAAAACTTCATTAAAATTGTACTTAACTTAAAACTATATTTTTTGATTAGTCTAACTATGTTAGTGGGCATAAATTTATCCTATATGAACAAAACCTTTTTTTTTTATAAACAAAACTTCATTACAACTGTACTTAACTTAAAATTATATTTTTTGCAATTTATAATTAGATTTAGACAAAATCCATTAAAAACCTAATTAGAAAAGGGAAAAAGCCACTTAGTTAGACTAGTAATTATGTTTGTGATCTATTGCTAGATTCATCAAATTTCATTAGCAAGTTTTGTTGTTGGATTTATCAAATTTTCATTAGTAAGCCCTGTTGTTGGAATCACCAAATTTTCATCCACTTACAAAATTTGACCCAAAACATGGGCTTTTAGCCCCAAAACTGTCCTTGGGGGATCCCATTCCCAACATGAAGGAAACAAGGTAAGGAAGCAATACAAGGAAAAAGAAGATCAATGTTAAAAGCTGCAGGATGAAGTGACGTCATTAAGAAATGAAGTAAATGAAAAGAATACAACAATTAAGAGACTTGAAAATAGATCGAGTTACTATGAAAGTCTTGAAGCTAAGATCCTCTCTCTAAAAGAAGATCTTGAAAATTAAAATAAACAGAATGAAGAACTACCTCAAGCAGATGAAGAACAAGAAAATGAGATTCACAAATTAAGAAAACAAGTGGAAGAAGGAAGAAAAGTTGAAGAAATCATGAAGAAGCAATATCTGGAAAAGGAAGAGAAATATCAGGTTGAGGTAAATATCTTAAAAGGTAAATTAGAAGAAAAGGATAAACTGTTAGAATTTCAAGTCTGTACTAATATTTTGGATAATATTCTTAGTAGTCAAAGGTCTCCTACCATCAAAACTGGTCTTGGTTTTCATGAAACTGTTGAAGGTGAATCTAGCTCACAAGATGAGACAAGGAACTCTAATGCAAATTCTGAAATGATCAACAAGGAGACAAGAGGTCAACCCCATCAACAACCAAGGAAAGAAAGTCTTCAGAGAAAATCATTTACTCTTATCTATGGAAGTGATAGTCGGTTATTTCCTCTGATGAATAATGTTGAATGTTTAGTATGTCATAATTTTGGACATGTTGCAGCCAGATGTAGAAGTAGAATGGTTCAAGCTAATAACCATCACACAGAAAGATCATCAACTTCCAAGTACTTTAAGGGATATTGTTTTTCTTGCAATATGTTTGGTCACAAAGCCATTTATTGCTATAGAAGGAATATGAAACATGTAAGATGTTATGCATGTTAAGCATTAAAGTAAATAGTAGTGGAATTTTGAGTTGCACACTTTCATGGTCTCCTTTTGTCTTTTTGGGTTCATATATCTTTCTTTTTTGACCTTTTTCATTCTTTTTGTCCTTTGATTTTTCTTTTAGGACATACCCTCTTTACATTTATTAATTTTTTAATATTAGAAAACATTTGCAGAAGGCAAAGGTATGTACAATTTTACAAGGATTAACTTTTGTCATTCAAAATTATGACTCCTATTGGTATAGGAACCTAATAGGTGTCATGTTTTTATGTTGTCATGTCGGTTTGCTTCTGAGTAGGTTGATCATTGTAAATATTGTAACAAGCTAAGTCATAAAGTTCCATCGGCAATATGTTTTTCTTTCACTAGTATTTTTGGTTATAGGTGTCATTGAACACCGAGGACGGTGTTCCTCCAATGGGGAGGGTTTTGTAACAACCTTGGTGAAAATTCCATGTAATAAAATTTGATAAAGGAAAAATAATAGCCACAGTTATGGGACACTTATTCCCAGATGAATGATGGGAAAAGCATCCTAGTGTGGATTATCATTTGGTTTATTATGGCTAAGGAAATTCGCAAAGGGAATGAAAAAGGCTTTGGAAAGGCAAAATGGCATTTTTAGCAATTTATTTATGAAAATAATGAAAATTCGGAGAAAAGGGAGGTGAAAGGTCACAGTTTGCATGTGAGGAGGAAAATGAAAGAAAATAATGGAAATTGAAGAAAATGGAGGCCTCATTAATAAAAAGGCTTTTGAGGATTAGTTCGTACCTTTTGTTAGTTTAGTTTTGGAGCTCTCTCTATTCTCTCTCTCTCACCCTTGGATACTTAGATTTTTCTTAGAGCACTTAAACATTGGATCAAGAAAGGAAAAGAAGGAAAGAGGAAGCAAAGATCAAGAAAGGAAGAGTAGGATCAAGTAGCTACAGCGGGTTTACTTGCATGTGTGATTTCCTTGCTATATTTGGCATGCATGGTTATGCATGTGTGTTTTTGGTTATATTTGTATCATGGGCATGGGTTTTTCTAGATGTGACAATGTGCTTCATCCTTGCCTTTCCATTTCTTGATAACCATGGTGAGATGGGGTTCTCATGTTTTTCTTGACCTGGATTGCTGGATGGATTCGAAGTTGAGTGAGGTAGGTCTTTGAATGAAAGAACACATGGCCTAGTGATCCTTGAACTAGACTATGGATTGCGGTAAAGCCACTACCCTGGTGACCCATGAAATGGACTATGGGTTGTAGTAAAGCTAGGCATTGTGTGCCTCAGTGGGCCTAAGAATCATCAACTAGTAAATGGCAGGATATATGATAAAGCCTAGAGGTGGATGCCCTTGATTAGGCCTAGGCATCCTTGTCAGTGAATGGCAGGATATACGGTAAAGCCTAGAGGGTGGTGTCTCAATTATGGCCTAGTGACCCCTAGATCGGATTGTGGGTTTTGGTAAATCCTAGAGACTAGGAGACAGGAAAATTCCTCATGGTGTAGGTGGAGAAATCTAGTGGTGTCATGCTTTTTTAAGGCTTAAGGATCTAGTGAGGATTAGAGTAATCTTGATTCTATTGATGAAGGTGAGGTGGTTTAGCCTCGGGAAGCCCTGGTTGGTTCTTTTGGTTCGAGTCCCACATTCATGCTTGGAATATGGCACGAGGGTGATTGGCTAAAGAGAGACTTAGCTCAGCCAATCTACGATTGGGTGAAACATGGTAATCCCATATTGGGTTGGATTTTTCATTCATTAATAAGAATTTCTTTCCTTGGTATTTTATGGGAAAATGTACTCGATTATATGTGGAATTTATGGTTTTTGTATCCTTATTATTTCTATTGTTTATATGTTCATTATGAATATGTTTTATGACAGTGAAAATGTATGGTTGTCATCACGTTTTTTTTGTTAATGAATGACAAATGAATAAATGACCTAATAGATGATAATGCAGCTAATTTGATAAGGCACCAATGCTTCTTAGCAATTCTCGGATAAGTATGAGACCCCTATGCTCAAATTTGTTGTTTAAACTTGTAGAATGCATAATTGTGATATGTTTGATGAAATATTTGTCATGGCTAGTAGGGGTTCAGTCAAGTCCTTGTTTAAGAATTTGCATTGTCATCATTGTCTCTATATTTCTTTTCATTTATGTGAATTCCATGAAGTTTTGGGTAGTGATAAGGTCCTAGCCCTGGAAGTTAGCCTTAAATATCACATTCATTGGCATAACACTACTAGAAAAAGGTTGCAATCACACTCAGACAAGCTCATGAGAGTGACTGGGACTCTCAGTCGCTTGGAGGGCTTGGCAAGGGAGCGAATGGGGCTCTACGTCCTTGAACTACTAACTTGACCCAGGTGTTTCTCATCTGGAAAGGTGGCATAGCTCCTGGAGGTTATATTGGATGTGTGGATGGTCACTTTGGTTGTGTTTTAACTGTTCCACTTCCTTAGGGTGACCTAGGAGGTTGAATCAGATCATAGTAGTCTCTCGTCACATGTTTAGCCTAGTTGGTCAGTTACTTGGGTAGATGTAGGAGGAGCTTGTTACAGTGACACTTTCAGACAGTCTGAGAGTATCCCACCTATAACAAAGAGATATATTCCATTGTGCAGACCTACCAAAAATGGAAGTATTACATTCTAGGGAAGGAAACGGTCATCCACACAAACCACCGACCTCTGCAATTCATACATACATAAGAGAAGTCGTGGAATGATCACCATCAGAAATTGCCATGTACCTACAACAATTCCATTTGAACATTAAGTATAAGAAGGGAAAAAACAATAATGTTGCATACTGCTTCAGTCAACCATCGGTCATGGCGCTAACCACTGTGCTCAGCTCTTGTGGGAGCGAGACTACCGGGTGGTCGCATCTTTACAAGAGCAATCTAGAATTCAGCAACACATACAAGACGCTCTTGAAAGGAAAGCAAGCTCCAAATTTTCACCACCAGGATTCACTGTTATGCCACCTAGAAAACCTCTTCGTTCTTTCAAGTGAGAGTGCCAATATTATTTGGGAGGCACACTACAATTGGGTCGCTAGACATTTCAGGGTAGAGAAGATAGTGGTAGTGTTGAAGAAGTATTTTTAATTGTTGAACCTTAGACAAAATGTTGGGAAGTACATTAGATCTTTCACTATCTGCACCATTTCCAAACCAGAAATCAAGACTAAAGGCCTATATACTCCTCTGCCTACTCCTAGTTGACCTTGGGAATTCATCTCCATGGATTACATGTTGGGCATTCCTTCTACTAAGCATGGAAATGACTATGTTTTCGTGGTCATTGATAGATTCTCTAAGATGGCCATTTTGGTGGCCTACAAGAAGAGTACCACAACAAAATCCATTGTTAAGCTCTTCTTTGAATGATTGTGGGTACACTTTTGGATCCCACAGTTCATTTTCTTAGATCAGGACAACAGGTTCCTAAGTACATTTTGGTCAAGCCTCTAGGAAACGTTGGATACCAAGATCACTAAGTCCACGACTTTCCACCCCCAAATTGATGGCCAAATAGACGTCGTCTGCAGGATGATCATACACATTCTCTGCATGTATAGCCTGAAGCATCCACACACATGGGATTAAAGCCTCCCCTATGTCTAGCACAACTACAACAAATCTCCATAGCTCAACTGGTCACAACCCCTTTTAGGTGGGATTGAGATTCCATCCACTATGTCCCATTGATGTGGCCATACCATTTGCAGCTACTCAGGCAGATTCAACTCATGTGCAATATGAAGCTAACAGGGCTAATAACTTCATTGAGCACATTTAGCACATCCATCAGCAAGTCCATGACATATTGGACAGAGCCAATTCTAAGTACAAGCAACGACATGGTCAACATTGGGTGCCACATAATTTCCAGGTGGGTGACAAAGTTTGGTTATATCTATAGAAGGAACACTTCATTGGGCCCCACCATAAGCTTTACCCACTCTGATATGGGCCATAAACCATCATCAAGGATGTAGCGGAGAATGCATTCGAGCTCAACATTCAATTGTTCCTTGGCCTACACCCAGTATTCAATGTGGATTCCCTTCGGTGATGCAGGAGCAACCAGCAACAAAGCAGAGTGAAGCATACGTGGCCAGCAAAGCTGGATCGAAAAGGGAAAAAAAAGAAAATCTACTTTAAAACTGAGTTAAATCCGATTTAAAGCAGTTAAAGAAAAATGAAAGAGAGAATGGATAAGTCGCGATAGACTTCCTATTGTTAACAGCCATGCAGGCTTTTTGGAGAGTTTTTGTGGAGAAAAATCAGGAAAGGATAAGATCAGTCCTTCCTAAGACTTCTTATATAAATGTAATAAGAATAGTGATGTAGTGTGTGTGAGCAGGATGTAACCGAGGGCAAGCTTGTTCTAAGGCTGCAATGCCTTAATTTTGTAATCGTTTATGTAATATGTAAACCTGGGTATACTGTAATTGTGTACGCTTATGTGCGTTTTATAATTGAATAAATCCTGTGTTGCGTTCTTGTTGATCTGGCGATCTAAATATTGTCTAATTGTTATATATAGGCATGGATATCACACATTATTTCTTAAAATATATTTGATGTGTTCGGGAGAGCGAACGGGCTCCGACTTAGAGTTTAATATGGTGTTCTTTCTTGGTTTTAAAGACAGGCTTCTTTTGCTGCACGGAATTGATTTCGGGGAGTTTAGTCATTCATTCCATCTTCATAGTATTGGTGGACGGAGGTTGGACGGTTTGAAAACGATGGGGAGAACAAACGAAATACACCGCATGGAATGGAACTTAAAACAAAGCAGTACTCAGATCAAAATCAGAGGAATGGAATAATGGAGGGCGACAGAAGTTGATTTTAATTAAGGCCAGGAGGAAAAAGCAGTAATGATGGCCAGAGACAATACCAGAACATCAAAACCAGGCCGCAAGTGTTTGCTTCTCACAATCTCTGTTTTTATTTCCTTCTTTATAGGACTACCGATGCGAATGTTGAATGGGTGGTAGAGGCCGTGAGTAAAATAAAATCATTGTAACGTCTCTCATTTGATGTATTAGGCTGATGTGTTAACATAATGATATTTGTGGTTATAATATTTCACATGTATTAAAATATGTGAGCCGCAGTTTTGAGGCCCAACGCTTTGTGTGCTAAGATTTTCATAAGGAAAAGGGGTTTTGGGCTTATACCCAGACCAAATTTCATCAGGTGGTATCATAGAAGTAAGATTATGCGGAAAGAGGTACAGTTGTGTTAAAGATGGAGAGTTTATGGTCTTTCTATTGTGCAGATGGCAGCAGAGGAAGGTGAGAAGATTGCAATAGCCTAGAGCAGTTACCAAAAGACCGAGTGCGGAGGGCTTGGTGAGGTATCGTGTAACAGAGGAGGTTGTTACTGCAGAGGTTGGTTGCAGTGAAGGAATGCAGTGGATAAAATTGCTAAAGACCAGGAGAAGCATATGACCAGGAGGTCATAAATTTTTGTGCCTCGGGAGTCTGATGCAGGAGCAACTAGCAACAAAGCAAAGCGAAGCATACGTGGACAGCAAAGCTGGATCAAAAGGGAAAAAAAATAAAATCTACTTTAAAACTGAGTTAAAGCCGATTTAAAGCAGTTAAAGAAAAATGAAAGAGAGAATGGATAAGTCTTGATAGACTTCCTATTGTTAACAGCCATGCAGGCTTTTTGGAGAGTTTTTGTGGAGAAAAATTAGGAAAGGATAAGATCAGTCCTTCCTAAGACTTCTTATATAAATGTAATAAGAATAGTGATGTAGTGTGTGTGAGAAGGATGTAATCGAGGGAGAGCTTGTTCTAAGGTTGCAATGCCTTAATTTTGTAACCATTTGTGTAATATGTAAACCTGGGTATACTGTAATTGTGTATGCTTATGTGTGTTTTATAATTGAATAAATCTTGTGTTGCGTTCTTGTTGATCTGGCGATCTAAATATTGTCTAATTGTTATATATAGGCATGGATGTCACATATGATTTCTTAAAATATATTTTATGTGTTCGGGAGAGCGAACTGGCTCCGACTTAGAGTTTATTATGGTGTTCTTTCTTGGTTTTAAAGACAGGCTTCTTTTGCTGCACGGACTTGATTTCGGGGAGTTTAGTCATTCATTCCATCTTCATAGTATCGGTGGACGGAGGTTGGACGGTTTGAAAACGATGGGGAGAACAAACGAAATACACCGCATGGAATGGAACTTAAAACAAAGTAGTACTCAGATCAAATCAGAGGAATGGAATAATGGAGGGCGACAGAAGTTGATTTTAATTAAGGCCAGGAGGAAAAAGCAGTAATGATGGTCGGAGACGATACCAGAACATCAAAACCAGGTCGTAAGCGTTTTCTTCTCATAATGTCTGTTCTTATTTCCTTCGTTATAGGACTACCGATGCGAATGTTGAACGGGTGGTAGAGGCCGTGAGTAAAATAAAATCATTGTAACGTCTCTCATTTGATGTATTGGGCTGATGTGTTAACATAATGATATTTGTGGTTATAATGTTTCACATGTATTAAAATATGTGAGCCGCAGTTTTGAGGCTCAACGCTTTGTGTGCTGAGATTTTCATAAGGAAAAGAGGTTTTGGGCTTATACCCAGACCAATTTTCATCATTCGGCCATAGTTTCCACCATTTCTTGACACATATGACATTACAGAACAACTCACACCGATGAATTTAAACCCTGATTGCATGGAATAGGCCAAAACTAATTGGATCATGGACATGTAGATCAATAAATCTTGCCAATAGATGATCCATCTATATCGAGTCATCAAAGCGGGCCAACGCCTTTACCAGGGAAAGTGGTTCACTAGGGACTAGGTTCAACAAAACATTTCTCACCTCATGGAGGCTTTGCATGCAATGGGGACCATTACTTCCTAAGGAGGGAGGACTGATCCAGGTGAATATTGGTAGCCACCCGCCTATTCCACCTAGACCTCCAGTCAGCTTCATCAATTTCCTTGTTTATAGTAGCATTTATAATGTTTAGCAGTTTTTCGGGTCCTGAACTTCTAGAGCGGTTTTTACTCCCTAAACGGTGTGTTTTTGAGGTCTGCAACAAGCGAGCAGCCATAAACAAGGTCTTGTGGAAAATATTGTAGTACTCGAAGAGGTATTTCCAATGAGGTATCAAACGCGCCAAATAAAGATAATATGACCAAGTTAAGACCTCGTGAAGTTGGCTACCCAACTAACCTTGACGGGGCCCACAAACACTTAGTGTTCCATCTCTTGGGGTTAGGGTTTTCGTTGTTTAGGTTTTTCCCTTGTTTACAATAATTAAAAGGCCTTTGAGCCTCATTGTAACATATTTTAGAGGCATGTAGCCACCACATCTATTCTTAGAGATAAGCTACCATCTCCCAAGCTAGTTTGTTTCCATTTCTGTATGTAAGCATATTTTAGTTCTTTGATATTAATGAAATGAATTTCTATTTCTATTGGATCTTTGTGTTTATGTGTATATCTATATTTTTTGTGTTCTTGCATAAGTTTGTATCAATCTCTATCTCTGTCTTTGTCTCTTCCACTTTTGTACTAACTTGTGTTGTTATAAACAGGTTGTCCTCCACTTGGTTTTCATTTTCAAGTGGGATTATCTCACCAAATAGCATCATGTCAATATGATTTTTTTGTTGCATCATATGCAACCATTCATCATTAAGTAACAAGTCTTCATCAAACTTTACATAAGCAAATTTAATTGTTGGATTCACCATAACATTTGTTGCTCCAATGGCATCTTCACTCTCATCAGGAAGCTCTATTGCTAGATTCATCAAATTTTCATCAGCAAGTTTTGTTGTTGGATTTATCAAATTGTCATTAGTAATCCCTGTTGTTTGAATCACCAAATTTTCATCCACTTACAACTCTGTATAGTGGGATTCACGAGCATCTATGTGCTCCTTCTCTGCTTCTTCTACAAATTTATCACAATCATAGTCCACTTGTGGCTGAGCACAGTGGGATTCAACAAACTTTTCATCTTCAACTTCAGTGCTCCCCGTTACACCAAAAATCCTCTCAAGGGTAACACAAGCCAAGTGAAGAAGATGAAGATGTGTTACCGTGGATGCAATTCAATTTTTTTTTTAAAACTCGACCTTCTTCTTCAGAACTGGATTTGTCTCTGCTGCTTCTTTACAGGAGGCTTCTTCAAAATTTTGTTTCTCAATCAAAGAGTCTTATGCGGGCTCGCTTATTCTCTTTGTTTCTCTCACTTCGCTCATGTTGCTGCTCTCTTGGGGAGTCATATGCAAACTAGCTCAGATACCATGAAAAACAATGAAGATAAAACGTGGAAAAAAGGATTTCTCTTCTCAATATTACGAATCAGTTAAATAGATTACATGGGAGACATCAACAATAAATCACTGTAGTGAGACTGAACTAAACTGGACTAACGGAAACTGCACTAGGACACTTGGATGGACGGTTTTGACACCTAGTAGGTGGTTGGAATTAGATTCTCTAACAAAAACTAGTGACAATAAAAAATTGAAAATAATATTGTATGACTAACCGATATGTGTAGAGGTAGATTTCTTCCTTTACACCTCCACACATAATAGGCATCATAACTAAATATTAAATAGAAATATTGTAAAACGAAAATGTTATTATGGTGTTCAAAATCATTTTTGAAATTTTAAATATGGAAAAATTCAAGATAATTGTGTTGAATTCTCTTTGTGCAAAGAATGTTATACACGAAGTTGTAGAGCTTAACTCTACGAATTCAAAGGTGTGGAGCTCCACATAACCAATAAAGCTCTGCACCACCAGGGCAATCTTGTATTTGAATTTGTATGGGACAAAGAACATGAACTTTCCACCCACCATCTATTCCCCTTATTTTTAATGCTCAGTGGACCTCGATTTAAGCGAGGAGTATGCACTTAGGCCAATGGTGTACATAAACTTTAATCCGTTACCATCACTAGTATCCACTAGGGACAATTTTGTTGAAAAGTAATTTTGAACTGCTTCCATTACTATGATCTGAGATGTTCAAATATGGCCACTCTATTTTTCTAAGATAGTGATGAATTTGGAAATAATTTCCCGTCTTAAAAAAAGGCATCAAGCTTTAGCTTCTTAACTATACTTCTCCGTCAAAATAGGTGTTTTTTCTTTATTTGTTCTCCATGCACGGTATTTTTCAAATATCTCTCTCAAAAATGTCGACTTCAAAAGGATTGTAGATTTTACACTTTTATATAATTTTGTTAAACACAATTATTTAGTTTGCATGCGTTTACTAAATAAGGAAGAAAATTGTAGTGTAAAAAGGTCAAAGAAAGGCTCAATTTGAAAAGGTGTTGTCACAAACACACATACCATACAAAATAATTTTAAGTATCATGGCAAGCATATAGGAGGGGATTATAGGTTACACATGCGTTATCAAAAATCTCAACTATGTATATTGATGGCCACAAGGTTGTGCTCAATAGCCTATTTAGCATCATTGTTGGCAAAGTAGAGACTAGCCTCAACAATATCCTCTACTTTCAGTGTGTCCCTTAAGTTGGGGATATTGTTGCACAAGCAGGTTGGAGCCTCAACCAGATTGAATAATTTATTTCTTTATGGCGTAAACATGACTCTTGTAGTCCACTACATCAAACAAGGGGAGGCCTCCTCAATGTTTAATGAGCATAAGGATGTACTAAAAGGCTTATTCAATAATATCACCAACTTACAGGGACACACTCTTAAGGCAGAGGATGTTGTCGAGGATGATCTCTACTTGACCATTGATTAGTCTAAATATGTTAGTGGGCATAAATTTAACGTATATGAACAAATCCTTTTCTTTATAAACAAAACTTCATTAGAATTGTACTTAACTTAAAACTATATTTTTTGATTAGTCTAAATATGTTAGTGGGCATAAATTTATCCTATATGAACAAAACCTTTTTTTTTTTTTTTGTAAACAAAACTTCATTAGAACTGTACTTAACTTAAAATTATATTTTTTGCAATTTCTAATTAGATTTAGACAAAATCCATTAAAAACCTAATTAGAAAAGGGAAAAAGCCACTTAGTTAGACTAGTAATTATGTTTGTGACCTATATTTGCTTATTAAAAAAAATTGACATTTTAAAGTAATATATGGTAAAATTTAGAAGTATTGGTTAATACATTTATTTTGTATTTATATAAAGTATATAAAATATTTATTTGAGAAATATTTATGTAAATAAATTTAAGTGACCTAACTATTCAAGATCATATGATGCTTTTCTTAATTTGGTATCTTGGTTTCACAAAGATAGAAATTTCAAATCTTTATAACATGAAATGACTTAAATCTAAATATGACATTTCTAATTAATTTGCAAAATAAATTTCTAATTAATGTGTAAATTGAAGAGTCTTTGAATTTTTACATAGTAAAAAGATTATTAAAATAATTTATTTATAATGTTCATTAATTTAATATATTTATTACAATTATAATCTAAAATAATAAAATAAAATAAATTAAAGTATTAAGTGTATCTTTTTATGTTTTAAATTTCCATATATTATTATTTTCTTAAGCTTTTTATTCTTATTAAATAATGTAGAAGTTAAACTTCATCACCCATCTTGAACGAGGCAAAAAAATTTGGGTATTTTTAAATATAAGTATTTTCATATATATAAATTGGTATATTTATATCATTTAAATGACTAATAATAAACATTGCAATGGATAATAACCATCAAAATTATATCTATTTAAAAATTAATTATTTGATTTTGGATATTTGTATAACCTATTTTATTATTTTAAGGGATGGTTAACTAAACTACAACGTCACGCGTCTTAGGGCTTGGTGCGGGTGGGGTTGGAGGAGCCGACCATTAAATACTTAGGGCAGGGCATGCGAGAATATAAAAGCTCCAATGAAGTAACCCCTCTATTATAAAAGCTCCTTCATAAAACTTTTATTAAATTCATGGCAGAGCTGGGATGTGGAATGACGTGACAGCTTTATTAAATAAATTTAATTATTATAAAAAATAAATAAAATTCAATTATTAATATTAAATCAGGGAAGACTTGCAAAATTCTTTTCGTCAAAGACAAATAATAAATAACCATTGCACATGTAAAACTGAATACCTTATAAACAACTTTATGAAATGTCAATTTTCGGGCTCCAGTGAACAAACTCTTTCAATCAATTTTTCTTCTTGTTTCAAAGGCTTTCGTTTTCAATTAATTACTTTTAAATTGAACAGGTTGCAATTTCATCAATTTAAGAGAAAGTGTGCAGTCCTCAATTAAAAATAGTTGAATGTCGATTTCCACATTTATATTAGTTCAAACTTCGTTTTCAATGAAGGGAGCAATTTCATCAATTTAGCAAAGCGACTTGTAGTCTAAATTTAATTGACATGACCTTCATAATAATTTAATCTCCGCTTTCAACCAATCAATTTAATCTCTGCTTTCAACCAATCAAAGCTCACCACAGAAAGTTTAGCATCCTAGATTTTAAATGAGGCCTCTTTAATTATAAGATGCAAAGATGTTATTGTTTTCTCTTAATCGAAAGAAGATCTTTAAAAAAAAATTGAATGACTGATCCCCATATTCAAAGAATTTCAAAGATAAACTTATTTGGGGTTCCAGTTATGGAAAATATACAACTAGAGAGAGCCATCATATAAATGCATTATGGTTACGATGTTTAATATTCCATGTAATTATTCTTCACATTAAACAATTAAATGTAAAAAAAAAAGAAATTATTTTTACATCTGACGTGTATATATATATATATATATATATTCCAAATCAATTTTCTGTATTTCTTGTGTGTATATATACACATAGTCTAATTTAAAGCAAAATAGTGATTTTTTATTGTTTAAAATATATTTTTGAATACATAAATGGATTTAATACTCTAAAAAACCCATGGGAATTTTATAGATTAAATAACTTCAATTTTTTTTTATAGGTTTTGATTAAAATTAACTAGAAAAATGTATTGAAAATTATTTCTAGTTAAAACATTTTATTAGTGTAGGTAAATACATCTTAATTCCATATTTACTAAAACTCCAGAGAAATTAAATTTTTAAAAATGCAAATCTTTCCTCCAATTTTATAATTAAAAAAAAATGCATATCAAAAAATTTGATATTTTTTGAGTATCAGATAAATAAATAAAATAAAAAACAATAAACCGACTCAATTAAAAAACCATGGTAATGCCTTTTCAAATCTAAAAAAATTATTAAACAATAATCCAATGAATAAGATGTAAAATCAATAAACCAATAATCAACTCACGACACGGTGCTTGAAATTTACAGAATCCCAAATGTATAGATGAGAGAATTAATGACCCATCGGGTCATTCAAGGGTGAAAATACTGCCTTCCCTCCCATGAAACCAAGTACTCAGCCGATGACTTTAAACACCGCGTCAATCCCGATATTGGATATCAAGTCGACAAGGAGCTGGACTTATGGATGTACCGGATAAAACAATTTGTATACCGCCGCCTGCCTAGAATCTTCAAAATACTTAACTACTTTTAAATCCATTATATATATATATAACCTTATCATCTTAATCTTAATTGATATTCCAAAACAAATCAATAAAACATATGACCAGATTATAAAGTATACCCATTAACAGACACCTTTCTTCAACGCTAACCCTCAGAACTTACTCCGGGAGTTAATGTTTTTTAAAATCAAAATAATAAAAATATAGACGCAAAATAACATAGATGTTGAATTGAAATATGAAGCTCAGGGATTGCGCTGACCGTTTCTATTAAATCTCGTATTTGCTTTCTCATCCGCTTCAAAATGGCACTGCAACCTTGCCTTGCCTTTCAAACGGGTTGTTCTTGATAAAAGAAAGGCAGCGCTCACACTTTTTCAGGTTCTCCGCAGATTGATTTCAATTACAGGATGGCTCCTTTCAACAGGGTATGTAATTGCACAAGGAATATCACTCGCTTCACTTCCAAATCCAAATTACCTCTCCCCTTCATTCTCTTTCTACTAACATTAGCATTAGCTGACTATGATTCTTCAAGTCCTAATTTCATAGAACCATTACGTACTCGTGGAGTAGACGTTTTCTCTTGTCGTCCTGGTAATATCACGGCTGGAAGTGCTTTGGAAAGCAACTTGAAGGTGGTCCTGAATTCGTTGGTGGAGAATGTTAATAAGACGGGCGACAGTATTTCATCTCATGGAGAGAATGGAGATAAGGTGTACGGACTTGCTCAGTGCAGGGGAGACTTCAATGCCTCTGCTTGCCGGGCATGCGTTTCAAACATTACCAAGTCTTCGCCTCGGCGTTTTACCAATTGTATTTCCGGAAGCATTTATCTGAGCGGATGCTTTTTCACATATGCCACTCACAACTTATATCCAACAAATTTGCAGAACTCCATTACAGTTTGCGATAACAGTACTATAAATGGCACAGATGGAAATGGAAGGGGCTCCAAGGATTGGCCTATTGCCAATCTATTGTCCATGGTTATGGTGAATGCTGGGTCCAGTAATGTGGGTTTCGCTACAGGAAATGAGAGTAGAGTTTATGCTCTGGCTCAATGTTGGAGAAACCTTAACATGAATCAATGTAAACAGTGCCTCAAAATTCTGTACGACAATTTCGACTCGTGTCCAGAAAGAACTAGTCAAGGAGCCGCCTTCTATGACTACTGTGTAATTCGTTATGCGAGGTACAAGTTTTACGGTGATGATGTCCCTTTGCTCACTGCCTCAACAGCAGGTGGAAGTGGTCCTGCTATACCGCCGTCAAGGGCACAAGAAGGTACTCTTGTCATCCATATTTAGATCAGTGGTAATACCTGAAAAAGCATCTGCTTATTAAATTCAGTCATGAAAGCATTTACTAATCTGATTCTTATTAGCTGCAGGAAAACGTCATCCTAAAATGTTGGAATGGAGCATTGGTGGTGCGGTTGTTGTGTTGTTATTGGTGGGAGTGGTTGTAGCTGTATTTTGGAAGCGAAAAGTTATGAAGTTGGGGAATAGCAAAGGGCTTCCGGGTGAGATGATTTACTTTCCTGGACTCTTTTAAATCATATTTTCAAAAGAAGCAAAAATCAATCACTTTTAGGGATATTTAGGTAGGGCTTTTATGATTTTAGCACATCTTCAAACCCAATACATGTCTTAGGGAAATTGTTGTAGAGCGTTGGATCAAGCAGATCTTGATCAACGGTTGTAAAGTGTCGGGAAATTCTGTTGATCGGGAAGGAGTACAACCGTCAGATCGAGGATAAGATTGACATTGGAGAAGGGTTGCGACAAAGACATTGAGATGGTGAACCCGATAGAATTATATGACGCAGTTTGAGTATTTGAAATCCGGCAGTGTAATCGCATATCGGAAGTGGATGGTTCATGTGTAGTGTGACCGCGGAGAGCCGATACCCGATTGTGATAAAGGCATGCATCAGAAAACGTGCAAGGGGTGAAAAAGTGAAAAGGTATGGTTTATGCATGTTTATGGTGATTTCTATTATATAAACATTATAATAGAATATAGCTTGATATGAAGGATTTCTTGTGTAAGTCCAAAGGAATGAGTGGGATTTAGTTTAATGTGCATATATATATATATATATATTTGGGTTAACAAAATGTTGACAAAGGTTTAGAGGGGTGATTAAGTCCTGATAGATGGAGAATGAGTTTCGATATAAAGGAAAGGGAGGATTAATGGTAGACTTTGTTATTCTATAGATCATTCTACAGAGTTTAAGAAAGGGGCCTTAAACCTTAAGAATTGAAGATTTGACTCCTTAGTGAGTTAAAATTCCTGGGACAGATCAGATATATGCATAAAACATGCATACTGTGGGTGAAAACAGGGGTAACCCTGCGTCATTTGGTATCAGAGCATAATTGTTATTGGAACAATTGATAGCAGAACAAAATAAGGGAATTCTATAGAAAAGGACTTAGACAGAGTTATGTGTTTTAAGATGTATATGCAAGCAAGAGGGGTCATATTCTAATCTGACAAACAGAAGGTACACAGAGGTGATGTGTAGCAGATGCAAGAAACAAAGGATAATGCACTCAAAGTGTAGGTGGAATGGTGGAACAAGATGATGCAGAGATCTTGAAGGTGAGATGACATGTTTTGTTTTGATTTGAATACTGGAGAATATGTGGTTTTTATATGGTTG
>APFE030549997.1:1404-12407 GCA_000404065.3 Pinus taeda | reverse complement strand
TCTCCCTTAAAATAAGGTGGGCTATTTGAGGTGATTTGTAAAAATGTACTATGATACAAAATATTCACCCACTAAAAATTTAAAACCCCTTAATTTCGCCAAAGGGCGAACATTCGCCCCTAAAATTTTCCATGGAGCGTCCATAGGTTTAATAGCTTAAAAACACATGGGGACCCAGGGGCATGATACCGAAGTGGTTGGGATGGCTCTTGGGAGTGTTGTTGTTGATGTAGAAGGTATGTTTGATGTGTTTCCATCAATTCTGTTGCTTCCTTAAAGTCACCTAGGAGGTTGAATAATATCATAATAACTTCTCATCACATGGTTACCTCAGTTGGCTGGTTACTTGGCTAGATGTGGGAGGAGGGTGTTACAATTCTAGAGTGTATAGGTGTTGCATGCAACCTCATGATTAACCTGAGGAATTGCACAATCCATTTTGGATAAATTCCTAAATAATATGGGCCTAATTTCTCAAGGAATTGCTCAAGGAAATAGGGGTTGAAGTAGAAGTAGAAATTGACTAAGTCTGGGTCAGAGCTTCCCAGTGAGGAGTGAGATAGGTTATGCACTTGTAGTTTGTACTCAGTTGAGAAAAGCAATTGTAATACATCACTATTAATCAGATTAATGCAAGTAGGCATTGGGGATTTTAGTAGGTTCCTTTCCCTATGAAAAATATTGTGTGCATGTGTTATTTCTTATTGCATGTCTAAAACTTTTGTTCGAAATTATGAATTAAGTTGGGCAAAGCACTAGAGTAAGTTTGTGTCTTGTGATTTTGATTAAAACTTCATAAGCAGTTGCAAATATACACCAGAATTTCTACAATATTAAAAAAATGTATGAATTAATCATTTATTAAACTTAGATGGTAGGAAAATCAACAAAAACCAACTAACTTTCACATCATGATTGGAACAACCATCATCAAATTTCCATTATAATTTCCATGCAATTTTTACTTTTTTATTCAAAATAAAAATATACAAAAATATAGAGTAACAACATTGAGAAATTTGCACCAACAAAAAAAGTAAAAATAAAAAGTTGTTTCAATAAAATTATGTCACTAATTTCGGTGTTAACTAACCTCTGTACAGAATGTCTTGGATTGTGAAGAATAATAGTATTTTTTTCCCCAGATTTAAGTTTTAGAACATATTTAAATTTTAGATTAAATTAGCTATTATGTTGTAATTTTAAGTGAATATATATTATGGATATGTTTAGATTCATTTTAAATATGGATCTCCCAAGCCCGAGAGGGATCAAGTTAGGATTTAGTACTCTTGCATTCCAAAATGGATTTCTTCAAGTCTTTAAATAGGCTTCATCATAACAAATACCATGGACAAATATCATGAGCTTGCAAACCACCATACTGAAACACATCATATGACTAACCCAAATTGATCTTAATAATTATAATTTTTAATTTATTTTTTATTAAAATATTTAAATGAGTCAAATTAACATTACATTACATAACACTTGCATAACATTTTACAACACAAATGAAATACAGGGTTGTAGAGCACCTCTTGGTGCAATTAGCCAAGTATCAACACTTTTTTTTCAATTTAGAATTTACAATTTTAGGTTAAAGGAAATATTCTTTACTCAATTTTTCTGAAGCAAACATTTTCCCTGTTGAAAACATGGCTATGATTAGATAGCTTATGTATAAAAAAACATACAACATGGAAGCCAAAAGGCTTCCTAAAATTACTTTTAGCTCTAATTAAGATATCACGGAGGTGATCAACCCTAATCTCAAAAACAAAAAATATTTATTTTTGATAAGAAATATTTGTTACATTATAAATCTTTTTGATTTTTCAAATTAACAAAAATATAGTAATATAAGAATATTTCTCATTTGTAGAATTTAGACTTTTGTGATCCATATTAATTGTAACAACATTTTTGGTAAAAATCACATAAAATAAAACCCCCTCGACAAGTTTCAAATCAACCTGTTTGGTTCATACTCTGGTTCATCTTGTCCTGAAGATGAACCACACTTGTTGGTTTTGACAGATTATTTTATATGATTTATGAAAATACTATTACAAATAAATATGGATCACAAAAGTCTAATTCACAAAATATTCATTAATTTCTAATAAAAAAAAATATTAAAAAATTCAAATTATATCTTACTTCTCCATAAATAAATAATTAAATGAAAGAATTTTATAATACATAAATATAAAAAAACATTTAATTATAAAAAATGTAAGTTCGATACCTATTAGTTCATGATTTTATAAACATGATTAATGCCGACGCTTTCCCAATACTGATCTTTAGCCCGCTATATTGTAATTTATAACAGTTAATTAACTTTGATTTTTTATTTTTTATTTTAAAATTCAACCTCAAATTATAAAAATGTATTTTTAATTCATTATTGTATTTATCTGTTGAGTTTATATGCTTTTAAACCGAATTATTAGGGGGAATGCTTTTAATCCGAAGGAGCAGATTCTCCCATAGCCTCTGACCATTGGGGCAGCAATCAACTGTATTGCGTGTCACATTAGGGATAATTTGGCATCGATCAAAGTGAGGTCATCTAGATTTTATTGGAGATTTCGCCTCAAGGATATTGGCTACGGTGTTGGTAGGACAGGGGAGTAACTAAAAAAGAAGATTTGGTTCAATCTTTTGGTGCCACATCAATAGCCTTAAATGATTTTTTTAGTGGTCTGAAATTTTGGTTAAGTTAAAATTTAGCGATTTTTTTTTGGGTAAAATTATGTTTTTTTGTTGTTGTTTGAAATGAGTTTTTGAATGTATAAATAGATTTAATGCTTTGAAAAAAAATTGGATCATTTTATTAAGTAGATTTCACAATCCAAACTTGTGATTCTTTTTTTTAACCATGTGGTGAATCGGTCATTGTTTGGACTAATTTAGGGGAGACCTGGGATCAACCCTAGTTGCTGCCACTATAACACCAAGAGTATGTCCAACAACTTCGTAACTGTTTGGACTAATTTAAGTTTAAGGGAGACCCAGGATCAACCCTCATCGCTGCCACTATAACACCAAGAATATATCCAACAACCTGCAAACTAGATATACCAAATTCTTATGATTTAGCAAGAGTTGAGACTCACGGATAAGGGGAGTCTATTCCTTGAGCTGAGATCGTAGCAAGATACTATACTCAATGAGATTTGAATCGTCGTCTCGTGGGCTTCACCCAACGAAACTTACCATTAAAGTACTTATGGCCAAAAAAATAGACTAGAAAAAATGTCCAAAAAGAGCCTAAACGTATAAGAGTTAGACTACGACCTTTGGTTAATGGGCTAACAATTGATTTTGCCAAGGTTCTGAATCCAATTAATGTGTATTGTTTTCCTAGAAAATCATGTTTGTCGCCTTAATTTGTGTTGGGATCAATGTTTTTGGGGGCTAAGTTTGATTTTGCACAGTGATCTAATTATCACTATTGAACAAAAGGTAAAATAAAAAAATTGTAGTCTAACATTTAGATGTTTTGTTTTTTTTGCCAAATTTTGACAAAACAATTTTGGGTGAGATCGTGAATTTTGTTATTTAAAATGCATATTTGAATGCATAAATGGATTATACACCCTTGAAAACACTTGGGTACTCAAATTGTGCAAATTACACAAACTTAGTAGAATGCTTTCCCTAGGAAAATTGTTGTGTGCATGTGTGTTATTTTTTATTGCATGTCTGAGATTTTTGTTTTAAAGTGTGAATTAACTTCCGTAGAGTAGTAGAGTAGGTTTGTGTCTTGTAATTTGATTAAATCTTCATGAGAAGTTGCAAATCTACATCATAATTTCTACATGGTATCAACACAGAATTCAAAGTAGAAAAATTTTCGAAGTTGTTTATCCGAAGGATCGAATCTGCAGTTCAGTGGAGTAGGATCTCTTCAAAGATGAGAAGATGATCGTCAAGGGTTTGAGGCTAGAGTATGCCTTGGAAAGCACCTCTAGTTTCATCGCATGGAAGGATCACATGGAGGCGGTATTGGATGACAATGGATTACTAGAATACATCAGGAAAGATGTTGCAAAATCACAAGAATATGATGCCCAAACCATAGCTCAGTGGAAGAAAGATGTAGCGAAGGTGAGGAAAATAATCTTGGAGGGAGTATGGGATCACATTTTCTAAAATCTAAATGAGAAAGAAACTCCATTCGCAATGTGGAAAGCACTAACATAATTATTCAAGAATAGTAGTGACCACAGGTAGTTGGTGCTCAAGGATAAACTTCGAAATATCAAGATTAAGAAGAATGACACTGTTCCACAGTGTCTGAGTAGGTTTGCACAATTTCATGATGAAATTGTTGGGGTTGGTGTTAATGTTGTAGAAGATAACTTGGTAATCCTAGCCCTTCTAGGCCTTCCCAAGTGCTGGCATAACTACCAAGATTCAGTAAACGGGAGGGAGAAACTACCGAATTGGGAATGCTTATGGTCTGATTTGGTACATGGGGAAATAAGGGGGAATACCAAAGATGGGACTTCATCCAAGGGTGAGAATGAAGAAACATTTGCATTGGTTGAAAGGGAAAGAAGGGAAAAGGGAAGAAATCTCAATCCAAACCACAGTCTAAATAAGGGGGCAAGAAGAAATATTTACCCAAAATTAAATACTTCCATTATCATGATTTCAAGCACTATGCCACGAAATGTGCACACAAAAAGGAAAGCAAGAAGCCCTTAGGAGGAGCATCAGGTAAAGCCTTGGATCCACAGTTCGAACTTGACTTTACTCTTACCCCATGCATGACAAGCACAGTGATGGGGAGTGTGTGGTAATTTGACTTAGGTGCATCGTTCCACATGAAAGAGTGTAGAGAGTTTTTCAGTGACTTGGAAGAGAAATATTTGCAGATGAACATTGAGTTGGGGGACAACAGAAGGTACAACATGACCAAGATTGGTATAGTCACCTTTCAAAGAGAGTCAGGCTCCCCTCTCAGGTTGAAGGATGTCATGTTCATTCTAGGCCTAAATAAAAATATCATCTTTGTAATAGGTTTAGAAAATCATGTTTATGATGTGATATTCAATAAAGGAAAATAATTCCTGAGACACATAGCCATAAGATAGGTGTAGCATATCGGGGTTCATATGAAGACCCTAAATAAGGTAGATGTGGAAGATTGTGGTGCATTAAGTACTGAGGCAGAGAAAGTGCAGGGTCGCGATGTATTTGGAATGTTTTGTCAGTGGTCTCAAAGAAGCCATACAAGCCCACATCCGACTGCACCACCCTAGCTCATGGTTGCAGGCTTGTAGGATAGCTCGTGAAGTAGAATGTGCGTTAGTGGCCCAATCCAATTTCCCAAATTTAATCGCCAAGGGTCGCCCCCCATAGGCTCAAAGCACTACCCAAACACTCAAGGTTCAAAAGGTGTCACCAGTAGAAATGGAGGAAAGAAGAAAGCAAGTATTATGTTACTACTATGATGAGAAATAATCCCTCGGGCACAAATGCAAGGAGCCCAAATTCTTTCAAATTGATGCTACTGATCACAGTTCATTAGAGGAAGCCTTGCCACTTGAGGAACTAGAGGAGGAAGAAGAGGACAACCAGCAGGACAATGTACCTGAAGAACCAGTTATCTCGCTGCATACTTTGGCAGGGATTTCTTCACCCCAAACTCTCAAAATTAGAGGTTTTATTAAGCATTGCCCAGTAGTAGTCTTGATTGATAGTCGAAGTACACATAATTTTATCCATCAAAGAATCACAGAAGTAGTGCATTGTTTTGTCCGAGCAGTTTCTAACTTCCAGGTCCAAATTGTTGATGGGGGGACAATGAAATGTGAAGACCGCTGTGAAAATGTCAAACTTCAAATGGGGGATTATCAGTTAAAGACCCACATGTTTTCCATACACATGGGAGGGTGCGACATTGTCCTCGGTGCTAAATGGTTGCGCACACTTGGCCCAATCACAATGGATTTCTAGGAGTTATATATGAGCTTTAAGCAGAACAACCACACACATACCCTCCGCGGACTCCAGGCGAGAACCCCCTCTATCATCAGCTCCCATTGGATGGAAAAATTGTTGAAAAAGGGCCACCAAGGAGTTATAGCTCAATTCAATGCCATATAAGCCTTCAAACCCAATTCTCTTCATATTCATCCTGAGATGCAACAGATCTTAAACAACCATCTGCCAGTCTTTGACAAGCCTCGTGAGCTTCCACCCTCGAGAGGGGAACATGATCATAGCATTACTTTGGTCCCAGGAGCCCAACCACCAAATGTGCGCCCATATAAATATATGTTCACCCAAAAGAATGAAATTTAAAAAATAATCAAGGAACTCTTGGAAGCAGGCGTCATTCGTCCCAACATTAGCCCTTATTCCTTGCCGGTGGTCATGGTGCTCAAGAAATATGGGGAATGGCATATGTGTCCAAACTTCAGTGCCCTCAATAAGTTGACAGTCCAAGATAAATTTCCCTTCTTGGCCTCAATCTGGACGAAGGTTTCTATGGATTTCATTACGGTCTTCCAAAGTCAGGAAATAATCCAGTCATCATTGTGGTTGTGGATAGACTTTCTAAGTATGTTCATTTTTGCACCCTACCCCACCCTTTTACATCGACTTTGGTCTCTCAATCTTTCATGGATCAGATTTGCAAATTGCATGGCATGCCCACTTCCATTGTGTTTGATCGTGACCCGATCTTCACCAGTAACTTTTGGCAGGAGCTCTTCCAGCTACAAGGTACCCAAATACAACTCAGTACTTCATATCATCCACAAACTGATGGTCAAACTAAATTAGTCAACAAATGTCTGGGGAGCTACCTTAGGTGTTTCACTTCAGAGAAGCAACATCTATGGGTACAGTGGTTACCTCTAGCCGAATGGTGGTATAACACCAACTATCATGCCACCACCAAAATGACTCCATATGAAGCAGTTTATGGTCAACTCCCTCCTTCCCCTACCTCTTATATCAAGGGATGCTCGAAGGTATAAGCAGTGGATCAACTCCTACATAACCGCACAACCATGAAGCATCAAGTAGATCAATATCGCTCAGAAAGCCAATTTCAAGAAGGGGATCAGGTATTTTTGAGGCTGCAACCATATAAGCAAACATCACTCCAAGATAGGGATTGTCAGAAATTATCTCCAAAATTCTACGGACTGTATCAAGCACTGCAACGCATTGGATAAGTCACCTACAAGCTAGCTTTGCCACCCACTACAAAATTCCATCCAGTCTTCCATGTCTCATGCCTCGAGAAATTAATTGGGAACCATTGTGTAATTCAAACCAATCTACCTGAAGTGGATGAAGAAGGATCTTTTTGGCTCCAACCCAAACAGGTTCTTGACACACGAGAATGACACCTGCGTGGCCACACAATCAAAGAAGTCCTCATCAAGTGGAAAGACACCTCTCCGAAAGATGCAACCTGGGAACTAGCTACTATCCTTCAACAATTTCCGTGGCTTCAGCCTTGAGGACAAGGTTATTCTTATGGGGGAGGGCATGTTAGGGTCCAACCCTAACCCCCTTATTTATGTAATAGGATCGAGTCATAATTGTAGAGTCAATAAAGCCCATATTAATAATTGTAGGTGGTTAACCCACATTTAATGAAGGGACCACAATTAGTTGCAAATGGGCCATGGTATTAGATAGATGGTATTAATAAGAACCATGGTATTGCATGTATGAATCCTATATAAACGATAGAGACTCCCTCGAGGAGCATCATGTCTTATTTTGTAATTGAGCTCAGCTCTATTGGAAGTTGTCCCCTCGAAGAGGCAAGTGAACATTGCTTTCTGAATAATAAAATACTTGCTATTATTTCTCATTGTTCCATGTTCTAGGTATATTTCTTCGCATATTTGGTATTCTAGTATCGTCTTGCACATTAAGAGCATAAAAATTTCCATTGTCATTCAAAGACCGGATTGATTTTGATGAGCCTCAGTCATTGGAGGAAGCTATCCGGAAGTTGAAGCATTTTTATGAGCAGTCCAAGCACAAGCCTGAGTTCAAGCCTGACTAGAAGGGTAGTGAGAAGACTAAAGGAATATGGCCTAGGAAGCGAGGAAGATCTCAAGATGTAGGTGACAAGGAAAGTGTGGCACCTCATAATAATTTTAATGCAGCTGAGAAATGACATTAGTGTCGGCTGGTGAAGCAGCAGAATAAAGGAAATGGCAGAGAATCATTGAAGTGTTGGATTTATGGTAGAGATAATCGCAAGAAGGATTGTCCTTTGTATCAAGGTGGCAGTCCTAAAATATATAGTGCTCAAGAGGCGCAAACAGTTGGGAATGTAGGTCAGAGCATTCCCCGGATATATGTAACAATTGATAACAAGTAGGCAGACCACCATGCATCCATTATCGAGATGGAAAGGTAAGATTTGTGATCAAGTTATTTCTATTTTGATTGAGCTTGGATCAAATTATAGATATATTAGTCATGAACTAGTGGATCAGTGTCGTTCAAGTAAGGAAGTGCATGCAAATCTTAGTTGGTGCAATTGGCTACAGGAACCAAGAGAAAAGTTCATCAATGGGTGAAGTCTTGTGCATTTGAGCTTAATGGCATGCCTACAACAAAAAATCTAAATTTGCTTCCTTTGGGTTCATATAGCATGCTACTATGCATAGATTGGTTGTTTATTCATAGGACCAAGGTAGATTGTTATGAGAAGGCCATTGAGTTCCTGGATGAGACTAGAGAAAAGAGAGTCTTGTAGGGAGAGAAAAAGCCTACATTAGTGAGGATGGTTACAACCATGCAAGATAAGCATGGCCACATGAAAGGATGTTTATTGTTTGTAGTACATGTTTCCATTGACAAAGGGAAGGAGGATGAGGATGATGAAGTCTTGAGGAGGGATCCTGTTTTACATTAGTTTCAAGATGTGTTTCCTACACAAATCCTAGAGTTTCCTCGTCATAGAGAGGTGGATTTCTCTATTGATTTGATGCTGGGAGAAACACCAAATTCTAAGGCACCTTTCAGGATGAGCATGCTCATGTTGGTGGAGATGAAGTTGCAACTTAAAGAGATGATTTATGTTAGAAAAATATATAATACAGAGCAATGGAACACATAAAATATTGCAGAAACACGGACACAAAAAACGCATAAAACAAGAGAGACACAAATATATGTGGTTCACCCAATTTTGGTTACGTCCACGAAGAAATTGCCAATCTTTCTTTTTATATTATCTAGAAAAATGAAGAGATACAAGCTACAGTCAATCCGTTGTAATTTCCTCTTCCTTGTCACATAGTCTCCTCACTCTTTTGTCACTCAGAACACACATATACATAGCCACAATACAATTCCCTCATATATAGTGAGGGGTTTCCTTCTAGGGAAGAAAAACCTAAATTAAACACAACTTCTACCGTCACATCACCTACCTAATGAACGATTCAGATTGACTACAAAATTACAATATTTTACAAGGAAATTTTACATCTATTTTTATCTTTGGGGGCGTCCCCCCTAGGCCCCCTAGCAGTGAAAAAATGGGCGGCGTTGCCGCGCCAATACGAACCTTGGTCCAATGCAGAGATACCTTTGAATAAAGAAGATAATTAGGCTCCACACCCAACACTTTATAATGGATACATAAGGAAAAATGTATGTCCTTGGGATGCACTAGTGTTATTTTTAAGGAAGAAGTATGATATTCTTAGATTGTGCATTGATTACATGAAAAAAAGGTGATTATCAAGAATAGGTATCTGTTGCCTCAGATTTGTGATTTGTTTGATCAGCTGAAGGGAGATGTAATGTTTTCGAAGATTAATCTGAGATCAGGTTATCATTAGGTGTGCATTAAAGGATAAGATCTGTACAATACTACATTTCATACAAGGTATGGGAACTATGAGTTTGTGGTGGTTCCTTTTGTCTTACCAATGTTCTAACCACCTTCATGTGCTTAATGAACAACGTGTTGCACCCTAACCTAGATAAGTTTGTGATAGTATCTGTTGATGATATATTAGTATATTCAAAGAATGAGGAGGAGCATGCAGAGCACCTGACATCGATATTGAGATTGTTGGGAGAGCATAAGATGCATGTCAATCTCAAAAAGTATAGCTTCTTTTAGTCTCACATTCATTACTTGGGACATGTTGTTTCCAAGGAGGGGATAAAAGTGTATCCGAAAACAATTAAGGTTATCACAAAGTGGCCAACTCTAAAGAATGTGGATGAGGTTAGATCATTAATGGGACTAGTAGGATATTATAGGAGGTTCATTAGGAATTTATCCAAGATTGGCTATCCTATCACATATTTGCAGAGAAAAGGAAAGAAGTTTGAATAAACTATTGAGTGTGTAGTTAGTTTTGATCAGTTGAAGCAATCGTTTACCAATGCTCTGGTTTTGAGGATTGTAGATCCTAATAAATACTTTGTGTTTTGTACAGATGCTTGCAAGAAAGTGTTATGCTTCTTAACCTGCAAAGTAATACCGAACAGAGAATATGCGAGAAAAAATACCCAGAACATAGAATATGCGAAGAAAATATACCTAGAACACAGAATAGCAATGATTTTATTACTCAGAGAGAAATGTTCACAGGCCTCTTCGAGGGGGCAACCTCCAATAGAGCAGAGCTCGATTACAAAACAAGACACGATACTCCTCGCAGGGAGTCTCTAACCTTTATATATGACTCATACATGCAATACCACGGGCCAATACCGTGGGTTTTATTAATACCATCTATCTAATACTACCGCCCATTTACCCTTTATTTAATACTACCGCCCATTTGCAACTAACTGTGGTCCCTTCATTAATTGCGGGTTAACCACTTACAAATATTAATATGGGCTTTATTGACTCTTGACTATGACGTGATCCCATGACATGAATAAGGGGGTTAGGGTGGGACCCTAACATGACCTCCCCCTTAAGACTAGCCTTGTCCTCAAGGCTGAAGCTGCGGAAACTGCTGAAGAATAGT
>APFE030549996.1:0-10528 GCA_000404065.3 Pinus taeda | reverse complement strand
ATTCATAGCACACTACATATCCTTCCTGCATCAATACTCCACCAATTCCTCTCTTGCAAGCATCTGTACACACCACGAACTCTTTGTTTGGATCTGCGAGCTTGAGAACTCGAGCATTTGTAAGCAACTGCTTCAACTGCTTGAAAGTTTCTGCACATTCTTTTGTCCATTCAAATTTCTTACCATTCCTTTGCAACCATGTAATATGATAAGCAATGTATGAGAAGTTCCTAATGAACTTCTTGTAATAACCTTCTAACCCCATAAATGACCTTACCTCATCCACATTCCTAGGAGATGCCCATTCAATAATGGATTTTATCTTCTTCGGATCCACTGCTATGCCTTCCTTAGAGACAACATGCCTGAATTAATGTTCCTTTGTTTGGAAGAAACTACATTTACTAAGCTTGTCATACAATTGATGCTCTCTTAGCAATCTCAATATTGGGGCTAAATGTTCTGTATGTTCTTCCTCATTATTAGAATATATCAATATATCATTAATGAATACAATAACAAACTTGTCGAGATAAGGACACAATACACTATTCATCAAGAACATAAAATTAGTTGGAGCATTAGTCAAACCAAATGGAACTACAACAAATTTATAATACCCATACTTGGTCCGAAAACAGTCTTGTAAATGTCCTCTTCCTTAATGTGTACTTGATGATATCTCGATCTCAAATCAATCTTTGAGAACACCACTACTCCCTTCAACTAATTAAACAAGTCATCAATCCTTGATAACATATACCTATTCTTGATGGTTACATTGTTCAACTGCATGTAATCAATGTATAACCTAAAAGTACCATCCTTCTTCACAAACAACACTGGTGCACCCCAAGTTGGCACACTTGGCCTAATGTATCCCTTTTCAAGAATTTCCTTCAACTGCAAATTCAATTCCTCTAACTCTAGTGGGCTCATCCTGTATGGTGCCTTTGATGTTGGTGCTGCCCCTGGTACCAACTCAATAGAAAAGTCCACTTCCCTGTGAGGTGGTAACTTTGCAATTTCTATAGGAAATACATCCTGAAACTATCATAGAACTAGGTACCTATTCAAGACTTCTGCATCCTTAACATCCTTACCTTATCACTGGAAATATGTACTACAAATAACTCACACCCTTTCCTATGATTGCGCTTTACCTGCATAACTGTAACCATTCTAACTGATGTTGCCTTCTTCATACCCTGCAAGGTTCTTTGTTCTCCATTGTCATCCAAGCACTCAATAGCCTTGTCATAACAATCCACCTTGGTCCTATGAAGATACAACCAGTCCATACCAAACAACATACTATATGATCCCAGTGAAAGCACATTCAAATGCCCTGATGTAGGCATACCATTCAAATCAAATGCACAAGATCTTACCACATGATGAACTCTTTTCTTTGTACTTGTATCCAACTGTACTAACCAATATTTTACATGTACTTCTTTATTTAAACCACATTTATCCACCATGTCAGAGTAAACATAGCTATAATTAGATCCAAGGTCAATCAAAATAGAAACAACTTGATCACAAATCTTACTACCCATCTCAATAATGGATGCCTGGTGATCTGCCTGCCTGTTATCCAATGTTGCATAAATTCGTGGAATACTCTATCCAACATCCCCAACTGTTTGCACCTCAAGAGCACTGTAGATCTATGGTCTAGCACCCTAATGTTGCGAACAATCTCTCTGACGATGATCCTTGTCACAGTTCCAACACTTTAAAGGCTTCCTACCATCACCTTTGTTTTTCTCCTTGGACTGAAATCCCTATCCTCTATCAAATGCATTGAACTTCTTATGCAGTGTTGCATTATCTTTGTTACCTATGTCCTGAGGTCTTGTTCACTTCTTATGCCATTTTCCTTTATTCTTCTCATTACCCTTCTAATCCTGTTTAGTCTCAGATCTACGCTTTGATTCCTCATAACAATGCTTTAGCTTTCTGATGGCTTCCTCCAACGATCTAGGCTCATCAAACTCGATTTTGTCCTTGAATTCTACCAATAACCCACAAATGAATCTTTGAATCTTAGCTTTATCCTCGTTAAGATAAGGCAGATACCTAAAAAACTCCAAGAATTTGCTAGTGTACTCCTTTGCCTTTTCATAGAATTATTTTGCCTTTTCATCATAGTATCTCTTCAGTAAATACTTCTTCCTGAAAAGTCTCTCAAACTCACACCATGTCAACTCCTCTTCCCAAATGCCCCTGACATTCTTTACATCTTCCCACCAAATGTCTGCTTTACCTTTAAGATTGAATGTAGTTATTTTGGCCTTCATGTTCTCCGAGTAATCATGCAATCTGAAGAACTTATTCATCCCAAACAACCAATCTTATGTGTCCTATGACTTCGTCATCTCTCCATCAAATGTAGGAGGCTTTGCTCTCTTGAAATAATTCGACAAATATCCCCTGTCATTCCTCCTGTAAGGACGATACTGATGATGACCATGGTACCTATCTAAACCAGAACTAGAGTAAAGCCCATGTCCATGGCCTCGTCTATCAAGTGTATCCAAGAATCTTTCATCTATAATGGTATCATCTCTATTTGACATGTTCCCACGATGAGACCTGCTACCATATGCTCCATTAGTCCTATCCTCTGACCCATAACTAATCTTTAGTTGTCACTGTCTTTGTAAGTTTGACAAACTCTGAAGAATAACTGCATTAAACTCTGCTTATTTCTCTGATTCCTTGGAAAGTATCTCTTGTGACTAAATGATTCTATCATTATCTGCTTTACAACTTCTTATTTCTACCTTCAAACTTCTTAAAGTGTATGCTATGTGAGGGGAGTACTCATCACCATGCTTCTCATATGATCTATAGGGAGAATCTTGTGAATTATAATCCACCATTTTTCTAGTCATCTTTGATCTTCTTCTTCCTGCAAGTATACCATGTTAGCTAAACTAAAACCTAAACATAACCAACATACCCAATATAGTTCAGGGGAGGATATATCATCTGCAAGATCAACCAGATTAGCACAATACATGTATAATCATAATCATAGTAGTATATAGACATCATCTCAATCATCATCCCAGTTACCATGCATGATGTCACAACTATAACACCAACAAGACACAATGCATGCATAACAACATATATACACTGACATGCATAACCAATGCATCAATTGACATGCATTCATGACAATCACATCCCAACGACAACATCATCAAATTCTACATGGAAACCCAACTGTAACAATTACTACTGCCATGCACACATAACAAACACATAGACCACAAGCATAATGAACACATATGCAACCGACATGTATGCATGACAAACACATTACACCCATCTAGTCCAAGGGTTGAACCAAGATCTGATACCACTCTGTGGTATCAAATATCACCCAAATAAAATGGAAACTAGGCATCACCCAAAGAGAACAAAACTCACTCTAATACCACTCTGTAATACCCTCTTCCTACACTTACCGAAGCTAACCAGTCCATTGGGGTAAATATGTGACGAAGAGTTACCATGATATGATTCAACACCCCAAGTACAGTTAAGGAAGTGTAATCGACAAACCCAAAACCAATCTGACCTTCCTCAAGAGCTACAGGAACCCCAGGGGCTAACCAACCATTCTAGGTGTCCAACCCTTGAGTTAAATTTCCTTCTAACTGAACTAGACCCCCAGTCACTCCCATAACAAGCCCTCGATGCGACTATAACCTTCCATTCGCTCCCACAACAAGGCCTCCATGTGAATGCAATATTTTTTAGGAAGTTCTGTGACAACAACCCCTAATTTTGAGCCACTTTTTCAGGGCTAAGACTCAAGCCTTCGCCTAGAACTTGATGAAATTCTTAGAAATGATAAGCAACAAGAGGAAAAGACCTTTAATGCAAAATTTGAAACTTGACCTGAATTATCCTAACCATGACAAGTATTTCATCAAACACATCATGAACATGTAATGTACAGGTCATAAAAGCACATTTGAACATAGGGAACTCATACTTATATGAGATTTGTCAAAAAGGTTTGATGCCCTCTCACATTAGCTGCATTATCATCTATTAGGTCATCATTCTTTAACATTTCATCTACAAACCAAAACATGATGAGAGTCATAACTCAAGGCTGTCATAAAACCATACTTGTAACCACCATATAAAGAAATAAATAAAAACAATAGAACAACCATCAAAGTTATATAATAACAAGTACATTTACTAATATAGGATAATAGGAAAGGAGCTCTTATTAACATATGCAAATCCAACCAAGTTAGGGACTTCCACGTACCACCTGAACATAGATTGGGCTAAACCAAATCTTTCTTTCAACCAATCACCCCTGCGCCATATTCCAAGCATGAATGTGGGATCTCATGGAATAAACCAAGAAAACCAAACCAGGGCTTCCAGAGGCTAAACCACTTCAACCAGTGATTCCACCTCATGGTCAGACATCACTAACCATCACCAGATCAATCTCTATCCAAGTTGTCCAGGGCTCTAAAGCATTTGTTCCAAGTTGGATTCTAGGACTAGTAACTCAACCCACATCTGTTGTCGGGATCTAGAGTGTTTGTCCAACCAAGAGTTCCAGGAATAGTAACTCAACCCACCAAGGGCTCTAGAGTGTTTGTCCAATCAAGACTTCTAAGACTAGTAACTAAACCCAATATGTTACAGGGCTTCCATAGTGTTTGTCCAACCAAGGCTTCAAGAACTAATAACTCAACCCATAGGCATAAAGAACATGAGCAGCAACTAGAAAAAAGGGTAAAACCCACAAGACCATGGCTATCCATGAAATGGCAAGGCTAGGTAAAACCATTGTCAATCCACGCAATCCTCAATGCCAATGACATGTCATAACCAAATAATCACATGAATATGCCATGCATGTCAAATCTGGCAAGGAAATCATACATGAAACTTGGCACCTACAAGCAAAACTCGTTGTATTTGTTGATCCCGATGTCCTCTTGTGCTTTCGTGCTTTACCTTTTCCTTCTTTCTCCAAATACCAAGCATGCCACAATTCTCCAAAAGTGCTCCAAGAAAACTCTGTGTCCAAGAGTATGAGAGAGAGACTAGAATGAGAGTGCCAAAGCTTGAACTGACAAAAGTTGTGAACTGATCCTCATAAGCCATTTTATCATTAAGGCCTCTATTTTCTTTAATTTCCATTACTTTTCCTTCATTTTCCTCCTCACATGCAACCTGTGACCTTTCGCCTTCCTTATCTCCTAATTTCCATTATTTTCATAAATAAAATGCCAATAAATGCCTCATGCCTTTCCATTGCCTTTGCCAGTTTCCATAGCCATTAATTATTCACAAGTGATCCCCATCACTATGTTTTTGCCCAACATTCGGCTTGGAATACGTGCCCCATGACCTTGGTTATTATTTTTCCTTTATTAACTTTATTACATGGATTTTTAACACGGGGTTGTTACATAAGGGTACTTCAAAAGTTAGTTCACCACTTAAACATCTAGAAATTTCATCCACGACTAATGAAGAAATAGAAGATCTGTACTATCAGATATCCAAGTTGGATGGTCAGTGTTCATAGGTGAAAGTATTAGTAAAAAACGTGGAGCAAAAGATAGAGGAAACTAGGGAAGGAATACAAAAAATCATGAATTCCATGGAAAAGCTTCTCTTAGAGAAGCTTCCTAAAGAAGATATGGAGATCCAGGGAACTTATGAAATTAATGAGAATAATTTTGTTGGAACTCATTCACACATGCAAAGTATTTTATCACAATTGGAGAGCACAAATATTGAATTGTAGAACCATAATCATGATTTTTCACTCCACAATCCACACCATTGGGGCTTCAAACTAGCACCAAGGAACTACTTTAGTCCAAGATCAATATGATGAAGTTTGATGGTAATTCTCCTATAACATTGACATTCTAGATGAAGCAATCTTTGATATACACCAAGTGACAACCTTACAAAAGATAAATATGGCATCCATGTTTTTACAACAATATAAATTTGTATTGTATCAATGACTTTATGAAATGGAAACAAATTATATTGTATCTTGGTCTATGTTAATAGAGGAATTGATAGAACATTATAGGGATATTACGAGCAATGCATTCTTTACTCAATTGATAAATATTTGACAAAAGGGTCTAGTTACAAAGTGTATTCAACAGTTCCAAAAGTTGAGTCTTACGGTAAAGAACATTTAAGAGGATAACTTGTTAGACCTATTTATGGGATTTTTAAAGGAAATAATCCAACATGAAGTATGTCTCTTTGATCCTAAATACCTAGAGCATGCTTTCAGTGTGACAAGGAAAGTTAAAAGTAAAATTATGGTTGTTAGAGGAGTGGTTACTAACAATTATAAAGAAAGTCATGCTCTATCTTCTAACCTCACTCAACTAACAAGGTTGACACCTCAACAAATGGATGAAATAAGAACAAAGAGGCTATGTTTAAATTGTGACAAAAAGTATAGTAATGGGCATAAATGTTTGCAAGAAGAAATTATTCTACATAGACTATGAAGAGGAAGAAGATCAAGAATTGGAACCATCACAAGATCTAGAGCTAGAAGAGACTACTCCAACAATATCTTGTCATGTTGATCCAGATTGGATCACTATACAATTTTTCGTCCATATCGATGCTCTCATATTGGAAAAATTGAATGAATCAACTTACAGGAGAAGTTGTATAAGTGAGACCCAATTTGGAGAATTTGGGTCACAAACCTTTTGAGGCCAATTTGAGGCCTTAAATGACATTTTTTTGGGGTAAAACTTTCCCGCCCAAGCATTGAACCTTGTGAGGATATTCTACAATCATAATCCATTCAATGGTACAAGAAAGACATCGAAAGACATTTGGATGTAAAATTTATACCTCTCAAAAGTTGACTTGTTATGATTGACCACCATAATTCGAGAGGATGCCATGCTAGGCCCCATTGTTCATGGAAAAGGGATTATTTACATAAAGGCTATGAAGGATAATCTAGAATGGTCAAATTTGAAACTCTAGTTGATAGTTAAAGGAGTCAAACTTAACCCCTATTTGGATATCGAGTTATATAATAATTGGGCTAGTAGGAGAAAAAGAGGTTCCATTATAATTACTTGCATTTCATTCCATAGTAGAGTAGAGTAGCTGGGAGTGGTCAGAGAGAGAACATAACATAGCAAGTTTATGTTTTGTAGCAACCCACAAGCCACATGCCTCAGGTAACTCCATAGAGAGTTCCTTCTATTTGTACTCACATTATTTCCATTCTAGACATAAGAGAGCAGAGTAACCTCACCTTCCAACTAAGTTTTCTCCCAAAAAAGGTTTCCTAGATCATTAAATATGATTCTTGTGTGTGTGTTTCATTGTTCTCTATTTTCCACATTTTAATTATTGCATGCATAAACAACAAAAGCAATAATAACAAATATGGATAGAAAGTAATTATCCCTTCATAATACATATTTCGAGCTATTTTAATAGATATATTGTGTAGAACTATGCAATGGAACATCCATAATAGTTTATAAATCATATTGGTATTAGAGCAATATTCTTTGGCAATATTTTGGTAAGTTGTAAGGGATCCAAGAAACAAATTGGGCAGGAAACCGTAAAACTCAGGCATGATCAATGAATATGTTTTTACTAAGGCTCGAGATCCAACAAAGGATAGATTCTTAAGGTTGAAAGCACAAGTCAGAGATAACAGTCTTGATATGAACCTCCTTATGGATCTAGCAAACAAGTTTGGAATAAGAGAATATAGAGGTTCCAACTCAAAGTTCAAATAAGAGGGAAAATAGGGGCACCAAGAAGATCAAGAGAAGGAGTCCAAGAAAGAATATGAAAAAAGAATGTTCGAGTTTGAGCACCATGAATCATTCATAATCCCTCTTCAAGATGGAAAGGTTGAAATCAAGTTTTATCAAGGTGAGAGTGATGTTTTTAAATTAAACCACTAGTTGCAATAGTTAGAGGTTTATTTTAGTGTTCACCACGTAGATGAGGAACATAAATTTCATTAACGCATTTGAAAGTAGAGGGCCATGTGTTTACCTGGTGGGAAAGCCTCAAAGAAACCCTTAGGTCATTTGGGGGTAGGGGTCCTCCAATAACTAGGTGGGAGAATTTTTAAACTATAAAAAAGTCCCAATTCTACCCTACCAGGTATGTGGAGGATTACTGGATCTCGTGGCATTACTTCAAACAAAAAAAGAGCATAGTGTACACGAGTACACCATATATTTTAAGAATATGGAAATAATGTTGGGTATCTCTATGAAGAATCCAAATGTACTCCTCAAGTATTTAAGGGGTCTACACAACCATTTATGAAAGAAAGTGATGTAGTTCAAACCCAAAACAATAGGCGGGGCTTGTATGCAAGCGTGATACCTAGAAAACATATGCTAGGAGAAAGGGTAGTCAAGTTGTTCAAAGCATAAGGAACACCAGGAAGCTTCCAAGTGTTGGAAATCTAGAGACTCTTAGATTATGGATGATTTTCCTTAACATGATAATTACTTGTGATATATATTGGCCTTTAATTACTTTATTATTTCTTATTCATTAAGTATTTACCAAAACAATTAAGATAACAACAAGACAAGGTACACAAGATATAGGCTCCAAGCCAGGGAAAAACCGTTCAAGGGGAACACCTAGAAAAAATGCTTCTCTTCTTCTATTAGTTCTGCTTACAAAGAGACTTCCAAGACCCAAAGACTAAAGCCAACAAACCCTCCAAGCCCCAAGTCAGTCCCCAGCAAGATCCCCTTCAAGGCAGCTTGCAAAACTTTGATACTATGACTTCGCTACTGCAACTTCGGCCCTTGTGACTACTTCACAAAATTTCATCCTTGCAATTTTGGCATCCTGCAACTAGCATCTTCATAAACCCTAATAGTGAGACAACAAAAGATAATCTTTAAACTTCGACTTTAGTTCCTCTTCTTCATCCTTCCCAACTATTTATTTTCCTTTGCTATTGCATATCAAACTTGTGCTTGTTGTCTGTCCAAATGACTTGAGTTCCTCTTCTTTATATAACCTTCCTTGAGGGTTGAATTCCGCTCCTTTAGGACGACTTGATCTTGCTCTTGGGCCGACTTGGTCTAGGGATAATAATTGGATTTTTCTTGATAAATAAATATCTTTATTTATTACAATGAGTCCAAATGGGACTATGACACATGACCAATAATATTCTTTATCCTAAAAATGCCTAGAAAACCTAAAAGCACAAAGAACATGCTTTTGACTAAAACTTGAGTATAAAACCCATACTCCAAAATAAAATATAATTTCTATTTCTTTCTTTATAAACAATATAAAATGTCATGATTACAATTAGGTCATTATGAAGACCAAACCTAGTTACAATTTTCAACACTCCCTATTAACTAGGGGGGTATTCATAATCCCATTACATGGTACACATAATCTTAATGTTGAAGAATTCTCGTAAGAAGAGTTAGATTGAGAAGCCTTTTTTTGTCAAGCATATTTATCATAACCAACATTGTCCTTGAAGGCCTTAACTAGACAAGCTCATCCATATTCAAGAGCATTATGCTGGGAGGCTTTACGTGAGTTGCCACACTACCTCTATGGCACATACCTCATCTGGATGTTCACTGGGTATGTCCTTTTAGGATTATTCTTATCTTGAATTACGAAACTTGAATCCTCAAAGAATATCGTTCCTCTTCAACTACTCTTATCTTGGATGCCCTACCTCATCCACAAAGAGTATCGATCAACAACTTCTTTTCTTGGATTCTACAATTCATAAGAAGTTTCTATCTAAGATGCTTATCTGATCCTCCAAACTCCATTCTTTCTTTATGGCCTTCACTAAGACTTATGGTTGTTAGTCCCGGTCTAGTGCATGACCCATAAAGACAAGAACTATCAGATATCACTCCCTCTTGGTTAGGGAAGAGATGTCTGTTAGGATATTCCGACACATAGGAAATAGTTAAGTTCAACTTGGTCTAGTATAGAGTTAGGTAAAGTGTGTTTCTTTACCGTTGTACATTTTGTAACTTACAATCTGACGGTCACGATATGTAGTGATCCGACGGTTCATTCTCTCCTCGGTATTACCGACACTTGATCCGTGGCTTGACACCCGATTGGTCCATGAATTCTATTTAAAGCGCATGGAGGGTCATTTGTAGGTTAACCGTGCATGAGAGAAGCTTATGTAAATTTTCATTCTTTTATTAATAAATTGCCTGTAGTAGCCACGTTGGCGCAGGCCGTGGACTGTTTCCCTCTCTGAGGGTTTTAACCACGTCAAAATACTGGTGTATTGATCTGTGATCTGTTTGTGAGCGGTGTCCTTTTGGTGTTCTGTCTGAGGAACTTACCCTGTAAATTCCTACATGGTATCAGAGCTATTTGAGGGCCGCGTCCGTTGGTGATCCAAATCTGAAGCCGGTAGAACTGTATGCGGCTGTCGTTTCCTAGATCTACTGTTTCTAACTGCTTTCGG
>APFE030549993.1:0-24442 GCA_000404065.3 Pinus taeda | reverse complement strand
ATATAGTACACCCTCACTTCATCAGTTTACGAGCCCCGGGTTGACAATTAATACTAGCAATTTAGATAACACTAAATTGACTAAACACTTCTAACCATGCCATACTTTAAGTCTTCATAATAATGAGTTGATCTAAATTTGTGATATGAAGAGGAAATAAAGGGTGAAATTTTTCTAACCTTGGAACCAAATTATCTTTTCTTTGACGTATTATTATGCTATTTTCTGCTAAGTATTGAATGAAATGATGCTTTCTTTAGGATGACTAACTAGGGTATCTTTGGAAGAGTTCTTCTAAATGTTTTTCTTTCAAGTGTTTCCATAGCTACTGATAGCCATGGATGAACGGTTGTTGCTATTCCTTGTTGTTACATTGTTCAAGTTGTTGTTACACCTCAGCTTTGTCATTTTCTGCTGTACACGGTTCGAGTTGTTGTTACACCATCAAAATTGTTGTTACGCTGCAAATTGTCAAGACTGTAGCTATTATTTTCAAAGACAATTGTCAAGGGCCGCATAAAGTAATTCCACGCGGGCAATTAAGAATATTTGAGCAGTTAAAATTGTGTCTAAACTAGAGTGGTGTAACCACAACAAATATTTATTGAAACAACTTGTAACAATTTATATCTTTTTATTATTCCTGTTAGCTTAATCAACATGAGAATCACAGATTCTCATGACTAATTCATTTTCCTAATTTTGGGACTCTGTAAAGACTTTATAAAAAGAACTTAGTCTCATGTGAAGGGGGAACAGAGACAATATCAACATTTTGATCTTGTACTCTTAAGCTATTTTTAATATAAGCATATTTGGTGATGTTACTACAATTTATGTGTTGAATTCCTAACTAAGTTTTCGTTCACTTCCTGCACCCTGCTAGGGAGGAAGGGTCCTCCTCTTTAGCAAGGATCACAGTGTTGATAGGATATTTATTTCATGTGTTAAGTGTGGATTTCTTATTATCATTGTACATGTTCATTGTGGGATAGATACACTTATGCTTTCAGATTTATTGTGTGTTGTTACACAGGTTAATCAATTCCATGTTATTTAATTATTGTTATATCTTTAGTTGATAGTGTATGACACGCCTATATTTATTCTAAAGTTTTATGAAGTGTGTATTATTTCCTTGCCGAGTATTTTTCATTTCTGCAGTGTGCATTTTAATTCCTACAAGTTTGTATTTCCATTCTACGAGAGTATTTTACTTTTTGCAAGCGAGTTCAATGACATCTTTTTCTGTTTTACCTAGTTATGACATTTATCAACACAGATAGTGCAGACACCTTTGAAATAAAATGCGTACCCTAGTTGATAATTAATTATTGTGGAAGTGATAAAACTGACTAAACACCCTCAAGATAAGATTCTTGCGCTCAACGTTGTCTGACACATATATCCTATCTCTAAATCTAACAAAACCATCTGTCGTGAGACAGTAGTCCAAATCCTGATCACATGTAGCCTATTGTAGTCTGTGCATAATCTCCATGTACCTATCATCATGTTGTCCTTCCTGTAAGATTTGATCCTATAAATCCATCCCATATGAGCTCACTGTTGCAACGTGGTTCATCTGCACTCTCTTGCTTAGAGAATTTTCAACCATGTTCTCCTTACCCTTGATGTATTTGATCTCAAAGTAAAAATCACTAAGGGTAGCCAACCATCTAGCTTGCCTGGCATTGAGATTCGGTTGGTCAAACAAATATCTCAACCCATTGTGATCGCTCATCAATACAAACCTCTTGCCAAGAAGACAATGCCTCCACATCTTCAAGGCATGAATAATAACTGCCAACTCAAGGTCATGAGTCACACAGTTCTTCTTGTGATCATTCAATTTCCTAGACTCATAGCATACACTTGTACTTCCAGCATAAGGAATCCACCAATTCCTCTCTTGCAAGCATCTGTACACACCACAAAATCTTTGTACGGATCTGCAATTTTTAACACTGGATCATTTTTCAACAACTACTTTAACTACTCAAAACTGGCTGCACATTTCTTTCTCCATTCAAACTTCATACCTTTCCTTTGCAATGATGTAATAGGATAAGAAATTGTGAGAAGTTCTTGATGGACCTCCTATAATAACCTACTAACCCCATGAAGGACCTTACACCATCCACATTCCTAGGAGTTCCCCACTCCATGATAGCCCTTATCTTTTATGAATCCACTGTTAGGCCTTCCTTGGAAACCACATGCCCCAAGTAGTGTACCTATGTCTAGAAGAAACTACATTTTCTAAGCTTGGCATACAACTGATGCTCTCTTAGCAATATCAATACTGCTACTAAGTGTTCATAATGCTCTTACTCATTTTTAGAATATACCAATATGTCATCAACGAACACAATAAAAAACTTGTCCAGATAAGGACGCAACACACTATTCATCAAGCACATAAAATTAGCTAGAGAATTAGTCAAACCAAAAGGAACTACAACAAACTCATAATTCCCATACCTAGTCCTGAAAGCAATCTTGTATATGTCCTCTTCGAGAATATTGTTGCTCCCTTCCACTGATCAAACAAGTCATAAATCCTTGGCAACAAATACTTGTTCTTGATGGTCACCTTTTTCAACTGACTGTAATCAATGCATAACTTGAGAGTACCATCCTTCTTCTTCACAAACAACACTAGTGCACCCCAAGGCGATACACTTGGCCTAATGTATCCCTTGTCAAGCATCTCCTTCAAATGCAACTTTAACTCCACCAACTCTTGTGTGCTCATCCTATATGGTGCTTTTGATGTTGGTGTTGCCCTTGGTAACTGTTGAAAATAGCAATAAGAAATGGTAAAAATAGAATCCAGAAATTCCAATTTAATTTGTCCTTGAATTAAACTGAGAATTAAAATCAAATTCTATTCTCATAGCAACGTGTAAATAGTTAATTAAGCTTAATTAACTTAATTAGCTTACGAATTTCGAGTTGGAAGTCTTTCTGAAGTCATGTATATGTTCTCCATATTTTATAGGGGTCTAGGATGAGTTAAGTATGAGTTGTAATTAGTTACCTCATTTTACTGAGTTAAGTTCAGTTAAATTAGTTCCAAACTATTTGAGAAACTAATAGTCAGTTAACAGTTAGTTGATGCATTAGTGCACTCAACTAGTGCTACTCTAATTAACTCAAGATTCCCTCATCAGAAACTCATGCATGTCGATTCTAAGAAATACCTAGTTGAGACTAGAGTGCAGGGATAGTGTACTATTTGTTGTATAATTTTTTGAGTTGTACAGATGGTGCATGCAATCAGGAATTGAACCTAGAAGGGGTTGTGCAATTATGGATGAGGAATTTCCCTTTAAATACGGGCTAATTATCTCAGGAAGGGTGCAAAGAATTAAAAGCTTGGAGGCTTGGATATTTGGCTAAGTATTGGCCAAAGGAAGTCATCAGGAAGAGGATAAGAAATAATTGTGTAGGTTAAGCTCAAGGTTGAGCAGAGCATATTGTATTTATCCAAATTCTTTGACTAAGGGCGCATTGGAATAGAGACTTGGAGAACTTGTGAAGAGGCTAAGCTTTGGCCTTGAGCTTGCTTATGAGTTAGAGATTGAATTTTCTGAGTGTTGGGATTTCTCTTGAGAGAAAAAGCATTGTAATTTCATCTTGATTTTCCAGATTAATACAATGTAGTAGTGTAGTTTTGAGTTGTGGCTTTCTCGGGATATTTATTGTGTTATGTGCCCTTGATGTTCTTCCTCTTGTCAATTATTGTTTTGATTTGTCTTTATGTGCTTCTATTGTAAAGAATAGAAGTAGATTATTGTCTCTTGTTTTGGTAGATTACATGAGCTTTTGAATCTACAGGATTTTCTACAGTAACAACTCAATAGAAAATTCCACTTCCCTATGAGGCGACAACTATGAAATCTTTGTCAGAAACACATCCTGAAATTGTTGTAGAACTAGGTACCTACTCAATACATCTGCATCCTCAACTTCCTTACCTTTGTCACTAGAAATATGCACTGCAAATAACACACACCCTTTCTTGCAACTACGTTTGGTTTGCATAGTTGTCACCATTATAATTGGTGCTGCTTTCTTCTGACCTTGCAAGACTCTTTGTTCCCCATTATCATCCAAGCACTTAATAGCCTTGTCATAATAATCCACCTTATTCATATGAATATATAACCAGTCCTACCCAACAACATAATGTATATTCCCAATGGAAGTAAATTCCAATGTGCTAAGGTAGGCATACCATTCAACTCAAATGCAGAAGCTTTTACCCAGTAATGAACTCTCTTTTTTGCACTTGTATCCAACTGCACTAACCAAGACTCTCCATGCAATTCTTTATTCAAACCACACTTATCCGCTAGGTCAGGATTAACATAACTATAATTAGATCCAAGGCCAATCAAAATAGAAACAACTTGATCACAATGCTTATCGTCCATCTCGATAATAGACGCCTGGCGATCTGCCTACTTGTTTTCCATTATTATATAGATACTAGGAATACTCTGTCCAACATCCCCCACTGTTTGTGCTTCCTGTGCACTGTAAATCTAAGGACTACCATCCTGATGTTGTGGAAAATATCTCCTGCAAAGCTCTCTTCCACAAGTCCAACACTACAAAGGATTCCAACCTGCACCCTTGTTATGCTCTTTAGACTAGAATCCTTGTCCTCTGTCGGATGCATTGAACTTCTTAGGTGGTGTGACATTCTCGTTTTTACCTATATCCTAAGGTCTTGTTTGTTTCTTGTCCCATTTCCTTTATTCTTTACATTAGATTTCCACTTTGTCTTAGTCTCATATCTATGCTTTGATTTCTCATAACAATGCTTTAGCTTCCAGATGGCATCCTCCAATGATCTACGCTCATCAAACTCAATCATGTCCTTAAATTCCACAGGCAACCCACTGATGAATCGTTGAATCTTAGCCTTCTCCTCTTGATGTAAGGCACATACCTCAATAACTCCAAGAATCTACTAGTGCACTCCTCATCGGTCATAGATCCCATCTTCAGCTAATAGAATTCTTTTGATTTGTTGTCATAGTATCTCTCTGATAGATACTTCTCCGAGAATAGTATCTCGAACTCACTCTAAGTCAACTCCTCTTCGTGAATACCTATGACATTATTCACATCTTCCCACCAGATGTCTGCTTTACCTATATGGCCTTCATGTTCATTGAGTAATCATGCAACCTGAAGCACTTATTCATCCCAAGAAACCATGCTTCAGCATCTCGTGACTTTTTCATCTCTCCATCAAATGTAAGTGGCTTTGCTTTCTTGAATTCATCTGGAAAATATCCCTTGTCACTCCTCCTATAAGGGTGATAACGATGATGACCATTATACATGTCTAAACTATAACTAGAGTAAAGCCCATGTCCACTACCTTGTTTATCATGTGTATCCAAGAATTTGCGATCTCTGACCGTGTCCTCTCTATCCAACCTGTGCCCACCATGTGACCTGCTACCATATGCTCCATCAGTCATATCCTCTTGTCCATGACTGACTCTCAGTTGTCTTAGTCTCTACAAGTCTAACAAGCTCTGACAGATAACTGCATTGACTTCTACTTGTTTCTCCTATGCCCTAGAAATGATCTCTTGTGATTGAATGATTCAGTAACTATCTTCTTTGCAACTTCTTATTTCTACACTTCAAACTTATCAAAGTGTCTGTTATTTGAGGGGAGTACTCATCACCATGTTGCTCATTTGATCTATAGGGAGAATCCCGTGAACTGTAGTCTACCATATTGTTAGTCATATTTGTGCTTCTCTTCCTGCAAGGTATATCATGCCAGCTAAACCAAATCACAAACAAACCAATGTATCTTGCTTTAGTTCATGGGAGGATATCAAGTCTGCAAGATCAACCAGATTAGTGCAATACATATATAAGCATAATCATATCATCATTTAAACATCATTTCAACCATTATCTAGTCATCCATGCATGACTATATCGACCACATACCATAACCTCATGCACGAAAACTGATCTGTAAATTGTCGTGGATATTCCACTGGACAGTTTGTCACAACATATCTAATCATAATATATTAAAATACTACATTTTTACACTATTACAACTTTATTAAACTTGTGTGGATTTAACTGTAATTAGTGCATGCATGCGAGTGGAAATTATGCATAAAAGTAGAGAACGAAAAAATAATCTCACACACACATAAGACACAAGATATGATCTCTGGGAAACCCTTTTGGGCAAAAAACCAGCTGGAAGGTGAGGTCACTTCACTCTCTTTCTCTGTCTGGAAATATGGCTGAAGGTACAAAGAAGTAATGCCCATGGCTCTTGGGTTGATACAATGCACATATCCTCTCTATTTACTCTACCTCCTATCTCTCCTAGATATCTTTGCTCATCTATGGAACAAAATGCTCCCGAAAAAATGAAATGCCTCCTCTTCGTGGTGGCCTGGTTATAACACAACCCGATAGCCTACTAGTTGTTAATTTTGACTACATGAAATCTTAACTAGAGTTAGAAAATAGACTCTTATAGATTCTATTACATCACAAACACGTGGCTATTCATTTTTCCATGAATAATGGGGGTTGACATGACATCCTCCCGAACTATAGGTGTGAAAACAAGAAGGTCAACTTCTAAGTGGCATATATTTTTCATACGAGCTCTGATTGAACTTGTGCCATTGGAAAGGTATTTGTGTGTAAAATAGCATGAAAAGGTGCTTCCATAAGAAAACATATGTTTTACCCTCAAAAAACGTTGTTTGATGCCTCCAAATGCTCTCGAAAGGTTTCAGAACCCGTTTTGCCAAACTAGGTCCCGCCGGTAAAAAAGGTCTTGTGAGTTGATTCCTCCACTTTTACCACTCCAAATGCACCAAGATGGATGAAAAATAATATAATAATCTAATTTAGATCACATTTCCCTATTTTTGGAGGATTTTGGTCCCCAAAATCTTTTACTGAATGAGGTGAGGAAAATTTTCCTCCTCCTTCTCTCTGGTGTACCATTTCTCTTTGCCTAAAAGTTGTCCCTTCAACCCAATCTGCCAAAGGTCATGCTTCCCCCGTATTGTAGTTCTAGACCTCTTCTACAAAAATGTATCTTCGTTCAACTCTTCCTAAGTGTCTGGTGCCAAATCCTCCGCAGAAGGTAGGACCTGTTCCTCTTCTTGATCTAGCATGGAAGGCTCATAGAGTTTCAAATTTTCTACATTCACAACTGAGTAAATGCACATATATGGTGGTAAATTGAGTCCATAGGAATTATCACCCACCTTTTCTAGTATCTCAAAGGAACCATACCTTATAGCCTTGATTTTATTACCAGGCCCTTGCAGCCTCTCCTTGTTCAACTATAGCCATACTCTGTCTCCCACCTTGAATGATTTCTCTGTTCTGTGTTGATCATGCCTGGCCTTATACTACTCTTGCGAATTATACACTGTTTCTTGTACCTGTAGATGGATTTGCCTGATCTTCTCTATAATTTTTCCAGCCCTCAAAGCATATCTTGTAAGATCTTCCCTCACTCCTCCTTGTTGTGCATATGCAATATCTAAAGGTGAAGGTGGAAAATATCCAAATTAAGTTTCAAATGGGGACTTTCCTATAGAACTGTGGACTGCTCTGTTATAAGAATGTTGTATATATACCATATTTTCATCCCAAGTCTTTGGATGCTTCTGGTTGTATCCCCTCATAAGTTGCACCAAAGTCTTGTTGACTACTTTTGTCTACCCATCTGTCAATGGATGGAATGTTGTAGATCTCTTCAACTTTGTGTCCATCTTCTCCCACAATGTAGTCCACAATTCAATGAGAAATATTGTGTCCCTAACTGAAATGATGCTCCTTTGTATCCCAAAGTGCACCTAGACCTCTCCAAAGAACAAGTTTGTTTCTTCTTGTCTGTTGATGCTCTTTTTACAGGGCATCAGAACACACATCTTATTGAACCTGTCAACTACCATGAACTAGTAATCATGTCCCTTCCTGGTTATCAATAAACCTCTCATAAAGTACATGGAAATGCTTTCCCAGGGAGGAGTAGGTACAAGTAAGGTATAATATAGACCATGTTTCATGTTTCCAGGCTTACTGGTACAACAAAACATGCATCCCCTTATGAACCTAGCTACCTTCTCTTGCATCTTGGACCAACACACATACCTCTGCAAGTTATCCACGGGCTTCCCTACACCAAAGTGCCTTGCAACCTTGGATGTGTAAGCCTCTCTAATCAACTGCAATTGCTCACCTTTAGGAACACATAACTTATCCAACCTGTAGAGTAACCCGTCCTGGAGATGGTAGCCAATAGTGCTATCACCATCGTACACATGACTCTGACTCTACAACTACTGATACACCTCCTTGAAGTCTTCATCTTCTGAATATGCCTCTCTGTATGCATCATGGGTGAATGGCTCCATTTTCATAAGAGTCTCCAAAGCTATAATCTTTGATGTGGGTTGCCTTGAAATCATATCGACCAACGTTTTTTTTGTTTCCCTTCTTATACTTAATCACCAAATGAAACTGATGTAAAAACCCCATCTACTTGTAATGCTTGGTCTAGTGTAGCTTACTCTGGGCCTGTAATTATTGTAAAGGCTGGTGATCGGTGTCGATTATTGTCTCCTTTCCCATTATATAGTGCTTCCACTTCTTCACAACTTGCACCATGGAATAGAGCTCCTTATCGTAGGTAGGGTAGTTAAGAACTGTGTTGGGTGTGGAGCTTGATTATCTTATGTATTCAAAGGTTTCAGCCGGATGTATACCCCAGGAAGACTGTACACCCCTCCACGCGGGGGGGACTTTTCCCCCCTGCGGGGGTCCGGGGGGGCTAATCCCCCCCAGCTGGGAGGTCCGAGGGCCAGCGGTCCCCCAGCGGGGGTTCAGGGGCAGCGCCCTAGAAGCTAAAAATAGATGTAAAATTGCCTTGTAAAAGTCTAGTAATTTCTAGTCAATCTGGGCCATTCATTAGGCGGATGATCTGGCGGTAGAAGTTATGTTTAATTTAGGGTTTTTTGCCCTAGAAGGCAACCCCTCACTATATATGAGGGAATTGTATTGCGTCTATGTATATCTGTATTCTGAGTGAGGAAGAGAGACTCGGAGATTGAGAGTGAAGAGGGAGTTACAGTGGATCTGTTGTAGGTATCTCTTCAGTTTGCTGGATAATATAATAAAAGAAGGACTGACTGTTTCTCTATGAACATAGCCCAAACTGGGTGAACCACGTATATCTGTGTCTCTCTTGTTTTATGTGTTTTCTGTGTTTATATTTCTACAATATTTTATGTGTTCCATTGCTCTGTAATATATAATTTTCTAACAACTAGTATCAAAGCAGAAGGTCTATTTGGCTGATAAACTCGCAGGAGAGAGAAGGGTTCTTGGTTCGAGTGGGAGCAATGGCAGAAAATGGTAGGTTTAGGGTTGAAAAACTTTAACGGCCAAAACTACCAGTCGTGGAAGATGTAGATGGAAGATTATCTATATTAGAGAGATTTCTACCTACCATTGAGTGGAAAGACAAAGAAGCCGATGAATATGATAGACATAGAATGGGATATTCTCGACAGAAAGGCACTTGGAACAATACGGCTGTGCCTAGCGACGTCGGTAGCATTTTCAAAGGAAACGAAAACAGAGGGTTTAATGTCGGCATTGGCCAAAATATATGAAAAACCCTCGGCCTCAAATAAGGTATTCCTTATGAAGTGTTTGTTTAATATGAAGATATTAGAAGGTGGATCTATTGCAGACCATTTAAATGATTTTAATACAGTTACAAGTTAGTTAAGTTCTGTAGGGGTAACTTTTGATGATGAAGTTAGGGCTCTATTCTTTCTGTGCTCATTGCCAAAAAGTTGGAATGGTTTAGTTATGGCCATTAGTAACTCTGTCTCTGGATCTAGTACTTTAAAGTTTGATGATGTTGTTGGTGCAATCCTTAGCGAGGAAATGCGACGGAAAAGCTCCGGCGAGACATCAGGTAATGCTTTGACTGTAGAGACTAGGGGAAGAAAAATAGAAAGATGAAAGAGCCCAGGATATCGCAGTAAGTCAAGAAAAGGCAGATCCAAGTCCAGACCGGGGATAGTGTGCTGGAAATGTGGGAAGAAAGGACACCTGAAGAAAGACTGCAGGTCTCGGAAGGGAAAAGAAGGAGACACGCAGCAAGAAACTAATCATGAAGTGAATGTAACAGGTGATGTGTTGCAATATGCTTTGATTCTTTCACTAGAAAATATTATTGATGCCTGGGTGGTAGATTCAGGGGCCTCATTCCATGCCACACCTAATAAGAAACATTTTCATGAATATGTTCAAGGAGATTTTGGATAGGTTCGATTGGGTGAAGATAAACCCTGTAAAATCGTTGGAATGGGTACAGTTTTCATAAAATAACAGAATGGAAATCAATGGCTATTGAAGGAGGTAAGGCATGTTCCAGATCTGAAGAAAAATCTGATTTCAGCAGGGCAATTGGGAGGTGAAGGTTGTGTAAGTACTTTCACAGATAAAACCTGGAAGGTCACTAAAGGATCCTTGGTAATAGCGAGAGGAGGAAAGGTTGGTACATTGTATTTATGTAATGGTATTTATAATTCTGCTAATGCTTTAACTTTTACAGGAGAAGATACGGCATTGTGGCATCATAGGCTCGGGCACATGAGTGAGAAGGGGATGCAGATTCTTCACTCAAGAAATTTGTTACCAGGTCTGAAGCATGTTGATTTAAAATTCTGTGAAAATTGTGTTTATGGAAAATAGAAGAGAGTCAGATTCCTTAGAGTTGGGAAAGAAAAGAAGAGCGAAAAATTAGAGCTTGTGCATACAGATGTATGGGGACCTGCTCAGGTATCATCTCTTGGTGGCTCTCACTATTATGTTACTTTTATTGATGATGCAACAAGAAAAACTTGGATTTATTGTATTTGAAATAAATCTTATGTATTTGATACTTTCAAGAAATGGAAAGCTTTGGTTGAAAATTAGACAAGGAAAAGGTTTAAGTGTCTCAGATAAGATAATGGAGGTGAATATTGCAGCAAAGAGTTTGATAGGTGCTATTCTGAGAATGGAATTCATAGAGAGAAGACAGTTCCAGGAACACCACAAGAAAATGGTGTGTCAAAAAGGATGAGCAGGAAAATCATGGAGCGTGCAAGGTGCATGAGATTGCATGTAGGATTGCCTTTACAATTTTGGGTAAATGTTGTAGATACTGTTGTTTATCTAATAAACAGAGGGCCTTCAAGTTCCTTGGATGGTGGTATTCCAGAGGAGGCATGGACAGGTAAAAAGGTAAACTACTCTTTTTAAAAGACTTTTGGTTGTGAAGCCTTTGTCCACATTAACAAAGAAAATAGAACAAAGCTTGAGGCAAAATCAAGGAAATGTACCTTTATTGGATATGGTGTTAACGATTTTGGTTATCACTTTTATGATTATGAAAAACATATAATCATTAGGAGCAGAGATTTCATATTCAATGAAAAGGTTTTGTATAAAGATCAGCTGCAGGAAAAGAAATAGGAAAAAGAAAACAAAGAATACACAGTGCTTGACGAGATCACAGGAAAAGTGATGGTGCCTGAAAATCATAATAATCAGCAGCTAAAAGAACAACCACAATAGCAACAAGCACTTCAAACACCTGAAAGTGGTGTTAGAAGATCTACCAGGATAACTAGACCCCTTGAATGATACTCTCCTTCATTATATTATGTATTGTTGACTGATTCTGGTGAACTAGAATGTTATCAAGAAGCAGTGCAGGTAGAAACCAGGAAGAAGTGGGAGCAAGCCATGAAAGAAGAGATGGTCTCCTTAGCACATAACCAGACTTGGGACTTAGTCAGGTTTCCTGCAAGTAAAACAACATTACAGAATAAATGGGTTTACAAGTTGAAGGAAGAAGATGGAGGTAGAAAAAGATACAAAGCTAGACTTGTGGTGAAGGGGTTTGCACAGAAGAGAGGTATTGCTTTTGATGAAATATTTTCTCCTTTTGTTAAAATGACTTCAATCAGAACTATTTTAATTCTAGTAGCAGTTGAAGATTTGCATCTTGAGCAGTTAGATGTAAAGACAACCTTTCTCCATGGGGGATTTGGAGGAAGAGATATATATGCAGCAACCATAAGGATATGAGGTAAAAGGGAAGGAGAAACTAGTGTGCAGGTTGAAGAAGAGCTTGTATGGCTTAAAACAGGCTCTAAGGCAGTGGTCTCTAAAATTTGACAAGTTTATGTCTGAACAAGGTTATACTAGATGTCACTCTAACCATTGTGTTTATCTCAAAAGGAAAAATGATGGCAGCTATATTATGTTGTTATTGTATGTAGATGACATGTTTGTTGCAGGTTCTAACATGCAGGGAATAAATGTGCTCAAAAATAAATTGGCAAACTCATTTGCAATGAAGGATTTGGGTGCTACAAAACAAATCCTTGGTATGAGAATAACTAGAGATAGGAAGAATCACAAATTGACATTGTCTCAAAGTGAGTACATAGAAAAGGTGTTGAAAAGGTTTAATATGCAGAATGCAAAACCAGTGGGTATACCTTTGGCTAGCCATTTCAAATTAAGTAAGAAGGCATGTCCCAAGACTCGGGAAGAAATGGCTCATATGTCTAAAGGTCCATATGCATCAACAGTTGCAAGTTTAATGTATGCAATGGTCTGCACAAGGCCTAATATTAAACATGCAGTGGGAATTGGAAGCAGGTACATGAACAATCAAGGAAAAGAACATTGGATGGCGGTGAAGTGGATTCTCAGGTATTTGAGAGGTACCACAAATCAAGCATTATGCTTTGGTGGTTCAAACATTGCTCTACAGGGATATGTTGATGCAGATATGGCAGGTGAAGAGAGTACCAGGAGGAGCACTACGATTGATTATTATAGTGGAATAGCTACCAGTTGGGTTTCAAAAATCCAAATGTTGTTGCATTTTCAACAACAGAAGCAGAGTATGTTGCTGCTATAGAGGCTAGTAAAGAAATGATTTGGTTACAAAGGTTTCTGGATGAATTGGGTAAGAAGTAGGAGTTGGGCAGGTTATACAGTGACATCCAGAGTGGCATACATCTTGCAAAGAACTCTGCATTTCATTCCAAGACTAAACATATACAGCTCAAGTACCATTTCATATGGTCAGCATTGGAAGATGGACAATTGAAGCTGAAAAAGATACTCACTAGTCAGAATCCTGTAGATATGTTAAAAAAAGTTGTAACCAGGGAGAAACTAAGAATCTGCTCAGTTTCAATTGGCCTTCAAGTATGATGAAGAAGATGAGAAACATCAAGGTCCAAAGTGGAGTCATTGTCTAGCAGATGAAGTAGCGGTGGAGTTGCTATAATCAGTCTCCAAGTGGGAGATTGTTGGGTGTGGAGCTTGATTATCTTTTATATTCAAAGGTTTCAGCCGGATGTATACCCCAGGAAGACTGTACACCCCTCCACGCGGGGGGGTGTGCGAGGGGTACTTGTCCCCCCCGCGGGGGTTAGAGGAGGCTAATCCCCCCCCGGCTAGGAGGTCCAAGGGCCAGCGGTCCCCCAGTGGGGGTTGGGGGCAGCGCCCCCGAAGCTAAAAATAGATGTAAAATTTCCTTGTAAAAGTCTAGTAATTTCTATTCAATCTGGGCTGTTCATTAGGCGGATGATTTGACAATAGAATTTATGTTTAATTTAGGGTTTTTTGCCCTAGAAGGCAACCCCTCACTATATATGAGGGAATTGTATTGCGTCTATGTATATCTGTATTCTGAGTGAGGAGGAGAGAGGAGATTGAGAGTGAAGAGGGAGTTACAGCGGATTTGATGTAGGTTGTATCTCTTCAGTTTGCTAGATAATATAATAAAAGAAGGATTGGTTGTTTCTCCGTGGACGTAGCCCAAACTGGGTGAACCAAGTATATCTGTGTCTCTCTTGTTTTATGTGTTTTATGTGTTTATATTTCTGCAATATTTTATGTGTTCCATTGCTCTGTAATATATAATTTTCTAACAAACTGCCCCATGAAATACTTCAAAATGGTAGCAAACAGACCTTCCTCCTTGCATCAAGACAACTCCCATAACATACCCACTCGCATTTGTCTCCACTTCAAAGGGTCGTTTCAAGTTTGGTAATTCCAAAACTAGTGTTTGAATGATCTTCTTCTTCAGCTCCTCGAAATCCTTCTACTGACCTTTTCCCCACTTGAAATTATTGCCACTTTTTGTTATGACGTGGAGCGGTGTGGCTACCGCTGAAAACGAGGCTATGAATTTCCTCAGGTACTGTCTTGCCCCAATGAAACTTCTGGCCTCATAAACATTAGTAGGCATTGACCATTTCATAATTCCCTCCATCTTGGAAGGATCTATCTTCATCTCTCCTCCACCGATCACATACCCTACATACACCAAAGGTTGTTACGTAAACTTGCACTTATTGATATTTTCTAGCAATTAGTGCTTCTTCAATGTTTCCAACACCTGCGTCAAATGTGAAATATGATCCTCCTTCTTACCACTATATACTAGTGTATCATCTAGATAGACAATAACAAATGAGTCTATAAAAGGGCGTAATACATCATTCATTAATCTTATAAATTTAGTTGGTGCATTACATAGGCAAAATGGCATAACTAACCTCTCATACAAACCTTTCTTAGTTTTGAAGGCGGTCTTCCATGTATCTTCTTCTTTGACTCAAACCTGGTGATATCTAGACTTCAAGTCCAGCTTGGCGAAATACTTTACTTGTTGTAACTGATCTAGAAGTTTGTCTATCCTAGGCAAGGGTTTCTGTTCTTGAGCATGATTTTGTTCAACGCCCTGTAATCGATACACATCCGCCAAGTCCCATCCTTCTTTGGCATAATGATGATGGGTGATAAGATGATGTACTCGGTCAAATGATACCCTATTCCAACAACTGTTGCAACTGTTTCTTCACCTCACTTGCTTCTATAACAGACTACCTGTACATCTTAATATTTGGCAATGGGGAGTTTGGAAATAGTTTGATCTCCTGCTCCACATCTCTTTTAGGTGGTAACCCTTTAGGCTCTCAGAACACATCCTTGTATGCTTGTAAAAACTCCTCCAATTATTTTTTTTGTTTCTTAGTACAGCCCTCCAGGGATGCCTTGCCTCTTATTGAATCGTCTTTTGATTGACTTTCTCTTAAAAACAATAAAACATACTTCTTGTTGGAATTGATCAATTTCTTTGCTTGGTTGGCACTTACCATGAAATTTTCGACTTGCCTTTGTGCGCATTGATGATGAATAATTTTCCATCCTTGATGAGCTGGTATTGATTATCTCTCATTATGAATATTGCATCACGCATGTACATGTATTGACTCCCAAACACGACTCCACATACATCAAAGGGAACCACATCTAGATCTACTTGATAAATAAAATCAGCACTAATAGCAAAATCTAATTTTAAACTATTTTGTTACGTTCAGCTCTGCATCCTTATGTACCCATCCCAATGGATATGGGTTTGGATGACCACGAACTTCTAGCCCCAACTTCTTGACTAGCTTTGCTGTAATGAGATTCGCCTGCAATTTTGAGTTAAACAATGCATAAATCTTTGTCTTCTTGACCTGTATCTTTATATGGAAGAGTTTGATAATTTATTTCTCTTTCTATTGTTGGAGGCTACTCAAATTCACCTCCTTCTGCATTGATGTACAAACAATCTTCTCATACAAATCTAAGCTTCTTTCAACTTGGTTTCTTGAATCAGTGGCCATGAGATTCTTCTTATTATTATTATATTTCTTCTTGTATTTCGGGTTTAGCTCTGGATGCCACTTCCAACACTTCTCCTCTATATGGCCATCAATGTTGCAGTGGTTATAGTGGTTGATAGGATCTTTACACTGGTGTGTTGTGGTTGCCGTATTTTTATCTTTCCCCCTTTTTCCTTCTTCTTCCCCTCCTTAGAAGCTTCTTGTTGTTCCTTCTGCTTCGATTGACTTGATTGTGCTCTTTTCAGACCTATGCTCTCCATGTATTGTGCTTATACACAAGCCTCATCCATCGATTTGGGCTTGAATAACATCATTTTCTCATGCAGATGGCGGTGCAGACCCCCTAAATAATTGAGGAGTACATCTCATTTCTTTGGAGGGATACCCAACATTATAGCCATCTTTTTTAATTCTGTGGTGTACTCTTGCATGCTTTAGCCCGAATTTTTCCTGAAGTAATGCCACCGGATCCACTGGTTCTCCACATACCCAATGGGATAAAATTGTGACTTAATGAGGGTTTTGAAATCTTCCCACTTACTCACTGGAGGTTCTCCCTCCAACCTCAATTTTTTTGTGTGGCTCTCGCACCAAGTCAGTGCATGGCCCTTTAATTTCAGTCATGTGAATGAGATATTTTTCCCTTCCTTGATGGATGCTAAAATAAAATTCCAGTTGTTGCAACCAATGGTTCAGCTTTAGAGCGTCAAGCCCGTTGTGGTGCAGCTTGCTATCAACTTTTGCTTCATTTTTGAATAGGGATTGATTCACAACACTTGAACTGGGTTGATCTTTTCCGGGTTCTTTCTTTGACTGATTCTCTATGTCTTCCTTGTGTCTTGAGCCCCTTTCTGATTTGTCCTCTGCATTCGAACCCTGGTCTTCTCCAAATATCCTGATATTATTTCTTAGGGCCGCCATGAGGAGGTTTACATTGCGGTCTATATACACGGCTTGTTGTTCGAGATGAGAAAATCTCACCTCTACAGGAGCACGAGGTTTATTTATAGATTCTTCAACCATGATTAAGGTTTTATGATTTTTGACCCCACTCACCTAGATCCGCTGCAAATATCCACAATTACCCAAACAATCCTGCTCTGATACCAAATGATATGTAAACTCCCGTGGATATTCCAATGGACAGTTCGTCACAACATATATGATAATAATATATTAAAATACCGTATTTTTACACTATTAAAACTTTATTAAACTTTAAGATTTGTGGATTTAACTGTAATTAGTGCATGCATGCGAATGGGAATTATGCAGAAAAATAGAGAACGAAAAAATAAGCTCACACACACATAAGACACAAGATATTCTCTTTAGGAAACCCTTTCAAGAGAAAACCTAGTTGGAAGGTGAGGTCGCTTTGCTCTCATTCTCTGTCTGGAAATATGGCTGCAGGTACAAAGAAGTAATTCTTGTGGCTCGTGAGCTGCTATAGTGCACATATCCTCTCTGTGTGCTCTACCTCCTATCTCTCCTGGCTATCTTTTCTCAGCTATGGAACAAAATGCTCTCGAAAGAATGGAATGCCTCCTCCTCCTAGTGGCCTGGTTATAACACAACCTGATAGCGTACTAGTGGTTCATTTTGAATAAATCAAATCTTAACTAGAGTTACAAAATAGACTCTTGTAGAGTCTTTTACATCACAAACACATGGCTAGCCCCTTTTCCATGAATAATGGGGGCTGACACGACATCTTCATTAACTATAGGTGTGAAAACAGGAAGGTCAACTTCTGAGTGGCATACATTTTGCATATGGACTTTGAATGATGTGTTTCTTGTATCATTAGAAAGGTCTTCATGTGTAAAATATAACTAAAAGGTGAAACGCCAAAGAAACAAAGTTTTACCACCAAAAAAACATCATTTGATGCCTTAAAATGCTTCCGGAAGGTTTCAAATCTCGTTTCGCGAAACTGGGTCTCGCCGGTAAAAACAGTCCCATGAGCTGATTCCTCCACTTTTTTCACTCCAAATGCATCGAGATGGATGAAAAACAATATAATGATCCAATTCGGATCAACAACTGTCACCATACCAATGTATTCATAACAACATATGAACACTGACATGTATGACCCATGTAAAAACGACATGCACTCATGACGACCACATCCAACAACAACACCATCAACTTTCACATGGTGACACCACTACAACTATGACCAATGCCATGCATATGAAACAAACACATAGACCATAAGCATAAGGAACACATATGTAATCAACATGTATGCATGACTAACGCACACCACCCATTCAGTCCAAGGGGTAAACCATGCTCTGATACCACTCTGTAACACCCTCCTCCCACATTTACCCAAGCTAACTGGCCACTGGGGTAAACATGTTACAATAGGCCACTATCATGTGATTCAAATCCAGATGTACAGTTAAGGATGTGGAACCGACAGAACTAAGACAAACAGACCTTCCACACATGCTACATAACCTTCATGAGCCAACCAACCCTTCCAAGTGCTTAACCCCTGAGGAAACTTTCCTTTGCACTGACCTAACACCCTAGTCACTCTCATGACAAGGAAACAGTATGACTAAGACTCTCCCACAACAAGGTCATCCCAGCGACTGTGGACTTTTAAAGGGCCAGGACTCAAGCCACTACCCACAACTCCATGAGACTTTGAAAAATTATAAATAACAAGGAAACAAAGGTACTAATGCAAACATTTGATCAATGACTTGACTGGACCCCTACTACCCATGACAGGTATTTTTTCAAATATGTCACAAATATGTAGTCTAGAGGTTCTAACAACATATCTGAGCATATGGGTCTCATACTTATCTGAGAATTGACAAGAAGCATTGAGGCCTTATCACAATAGCTGCATTATCAACTATTAGGTCATATATTCATTTTTCATTCATTTACAAATGAAAACATGATGAGAGCCATGCATCATCATTGTCATAAAACATGCTCATAACCAACATATAAACAACAAAAATAACAAGGATATAACAATCATATAACCACATAATAACAAGTGCATTTATCCATCAAATACAAGAGGAAAGAGAGCTCTTATTAACATATGAAAAATTCAACCAATTCTGGGACTTCCACAAACCACCTAACCATAGATTAGGCTAAACCAAATCTCTCTTTCATCAAATCATCCCTATGCCATATTCCAAGCATGAATGTGGGATCTCATGGAACAATCCAAACAAAACCAAACTAGGGCTTCCAAAGGCCAAACCACCTCAACCCTCCACCAATGATTCCACCTCACAGTCGGACATCACTAAGAATCACCAAATTAGTCTCTCCCCAAGTTGTCCAGGGCTCCATACCGTTTGTTCCAACTAGGGCTTCTATAATTAGTAACTCAACCCACAGTTTTCATTGGGATCCTAGAGTGTTTTTCCAACAAGGGCTTCCAAGACTAGTAGCTCAACCCACCAAGGGATTCCATAGGATTTTTCAAACCAAGGCTTCTAGGACTAGTAACTTAACCCAAGTTGTTACAAGGCTTCCAAAGCATTTGTCCAACCAAGACTTCCAGGAACTAGTAACTCAAACCACAACCAAAGGAATATGAGAACAAACCAGAAAACAAAAGGTAAAACACACAATCACCATGGGTATCCAGGAAATGGCAAGGCTAGGAAAATCCACTGTCATTCTAGGCAATCCTCCATGCCAATGACAGATCATAACCAAGAAACCACATGCATGTGTCATGCATGCCAAAACTAGCAAGTAGATCACACATGAAACTTGGTACCTACAAACAAAACCTGTTGTAGTTGTTGATCCCAATTTCCTTTTGCACTTTCATGCTCTTCTTTTTCCTCCTTGCTCCAAATCCCAAGTATGCCACATTCCTCCAAGAGTGCTTCAAGTAACTCTAAGTGTCCAAGAGTATGATAGAAAGAGAATGGAATGAGAGCTCCAAAACTAAACTAACAAAAGTTGTGAACTGATCCTCAAAAGACTTTTTATTAATGAATCCTCTATTTTCTTCAATTTTCCATTATTTTCCTTCGTTTTCCTCCTCACATGCAACCCGTAATCTTTCACCTCCCTTTTCTCCTATTTTCCATTATTTTCATAAATAAATGCCAATAAATGCCACATGCCTTTCCAAAGCCTTTGTTATTGCCTTTGCCAATTTCCATAGCCATTTATTTACCACAAGTGATCCCCATCACTATGTTTTTTCCCAGTACTCAGCTTGGAATACATGTCCCATGACCTTGGTTAATATTTTGCCTTTATTAACTTTATTACATGGATTTTTGACTAGGTATGTTACACAAGGGCTCTAGAGCATTTGTCCCAACCTACGACTCCAGGAACTAATAACTCAACCCAAACTGTTCTAGGGCTTCCAGAGTGTTTGTTCCAACCCACAGCCATAGGGAACTTGAGAACCAATCAGAAAAATAAGTGGGAAACCCACAAACCATGGATATGACCGAAATGGAAAGGCAAGGTTGAAACCACTATCAATCCAGACAAATCTCTATGCCAATGGAAACACATTACTAAGGAATCACATGCATATACCATGCATCCAAAAATCAACAAGGAGATCATACATGCAACCTGTTTCCTGCAAAGCAATCTAGTTGTAGTCGTTGATCCAACAATCTTCCTTGTGCTTCCTTGTTTTTCTTTGCTTTCTTTCTCTAATCCCAGTGAACGAGAGAATGAAATGAGAGAGCCAAAAATTGAACTGACAAAAGTTGTGAACTGTTTCTTTGAAGCCTTTTTATCATTGATGCCTCTATTTTCTTCATTTTCCTCATATTTCCCTTGCATGCAAATATGTGTCTCTTTGCCTTCCTTTTCTCCTATTTTCCTTTATTTTCATAATTAAATGCCAATTATTGCCTCTTTGCCTTTGCCAATTTCCATATCCATTATTAATCCACAAGTGATGCCCATTATAATGTTTTACCCACCATTCATCTTGGAATACATGTCCCATGACCTTGGTCTTATTTTATTTACATGGACAATCAACCCGGGGTTGTTACAAACCCCTCCCCTTTGGGGGAACACTATGCTCGGTGTTCAATGATGCCTATAACCAGAAAAACATGTTGCCCGTGGAGCTTTATAACAAAACTCGATGCAACATTTAAATCATACCAAATTATTGAAACCGTGAACACCGTACTTCTTATTGGAACTTTATAACACAACCCAATGTAGTATTTACAACATATGCTTATTGGAGCTTTATAGCACAACTCATTTAATTATCTACAATACACATATGTTGATATAAACATAAACCAAAACACATATACCAAACACATCTGCTCAGCCGGAAAATAAGGAAGGATACATAGCCCACATTTGATCAATCGTCTCCCGTGTAGCTTCATTGGGCCCAAAGTGTTTCCACTACACTTTAACTTGCTTGATTGCTCTGTTCTAGAGCATGAGTTGTTTACACTACAATACACATTGTGGTTCTAGCTAGAATTGTCCCTCTAGTTCCACCTGCAATACAGTCCAATCAATCACATGATCAACGTCTTGCACATATCTCTTAAGCATTGAAACATGAAAAACATCATGGAATTTCACTGTTGGCGGCAGTGAAAGTGGGTAGGCCACTGGTCCAGTCCTCTCAAGGATCTCAAAAGACCCACAATACTGAGGTGTCATCTTCGCACATGACCCAATGCTCAAGGATCTCTTCTTGGGTTTGATGTGCAAGTACACATGCTCCCCAACTTAAAGCTCCTTCAATGCTCTATGTTGATCTACATAACTCTTTTTCCTGACCTGTGTTGCTTTCAAATTCCTCTTTATAACTTGCATCTCCTGCTCCATCTTAGCCAGCATGTTCGGTCCAATCAACACTTGGTTCACTCAATCACTCCAGTTGATAGGAGTATTACAATTCCACCCATAAAGAGCCTCAAATGGACTCATCCTCAAATATTCTTGATACCCATTGTTATATGCAAACTCCACCAGTGGAAGATACTCCTCCCACTTCCTCTGTTGATGCATGAAATATGTCCTCAATAATCATATTAACCCTCTTTGTTTTTCCATTTGTTTGCGGATGATAAGTTATATTGAAGGCTAAATCTCTCCCCAAGCCTGGAAATAACTCCTTCCAAAACCTAGAAGTGGAACACCATGCAATCTCATTATCTCCCTTATGAAGATGTGAGCTACCTCACTAGCTAAATTTGTATACTTCACCGCAATGAAGTGAGGAACCTTTCTTAACCTATCAACCACAACCCTGATGGAATCATCTTTCTTCGATGTCCTCGACAAACCTATAATAAAGTCCATGGAAATGACCTCCCATTTCCATTATGGAATAGGAATAGGTTGTAATAGACTAGATGGGTGCTTACACTTAGCTTTCACATGTTGACAATCCAAAAATTTAGCAACAAACTCAACCATTTCTTTCTTAAAGTTCAGCTAATGGTAGAACTTCTTGATTGTTTCCAAAGTCTTCTGGTATACCGGGACACCTGAATACAACTTGAAATGAAACTACCTCAATATAAGCCTCTTTAGCTCAATGTTATCTGACACATAAATCATATTATTGAATCTGGCTAACCCATCTATGAAGAGATACTCCTCATCCCTATCATCTTCAACCTGATGTTGTAACCTATTCCTCAACTGTTGATAGTTGTCATCATGTTTTCCTTCCTGCAATATTTGCTCCTGCACATCTATTCCATAAGAGTTCACAACTTAAATGTGATTCACCTACACTCCTTTACTAAGAGAATCTATAACCCTATTCTCCTTTCCGTTGATGTACATTATCTCTAAGTCAAACTCACTAAGAATATTGAACCATCTAACTTGCCTAGCTTTTAGATTTGGTTTCTCAAACAAATACCTCAGTCCAGTATGATCACTCATCAGAATAAATTTCCTACCAAAAAGATGATGTTTCCACATCTTCACTGCATGAATGATAACTTCCAACTCAATATCACGAGTCACATAGTTATGCTCGTGCTCATTCAGCTTCCTTGACTCATAGCATACCACCTGCCTTCTTGCATCAGGACTCCACCAAGTCCTCTCCTGCAAGAATCTATACATACCACGAGCTCCTTATCAGGATATGTAATCTTCAAAACTAGAGCATTTGTAAGCAAATGCTTTAACTTCTCAAAACTAGTTGTACACTCCTTAGTCCATTCAAACTTCTCCAATTTTCTCTGCAAAGATTTAATAGGATAGGCAATCCGTGAGAAGTTCCTGGTGAACCACTTTTAATAACTTGCTAGTCCCATGAATGATCTAACCTCATCCACATTCCTAGGAGCTTACCACTCGTTGATAGCTCTAATATTTTCCGGGTCCACTATTATACCTTCCTTGGAAACAACATGCCCCAAGTAATGAACTTTAGTCTGAAAGAAGCTGCACTTGCTCAACTTGGAATACAATTGATGCCCTCTCAACAATCTCAACATTGTTACTAGATGCTCTATATGCTCTTCCTCATTCTTATAATATATCAATATATCATCAATGAACATTATCACAAGCTTGTCCAGATAAGGACACAACACACTTTTCATCAAGCACATGAAAGTAGTCGGAGCATTAGTAAGACCAAAAGAAACCACTACAAACTCATAATGCCCATACCTGGTACAAAATTCAATCTTGTAAATATCTTTTCTTTGATGTGCACCTGATGATATCCTAATCTAAAATCAATCTTTAAGAACATTGTTGCTCCGTTGAATTTATCAAACAAGTCATCAATCCACATCCAAGGATACTTATTCTTGATAATCACCTTGTTCAAATTCCTGTAATCAATGCACAATCCAAGAGTACCGTCCTTCTTCTTTACAAACAATATAGTGGTGCACCCCAATACAACAAACTTGGCCTTATGTATCCTTTATCAAGCATCTCCTTAACCCGCAACTTCAATTCCACCAACTCTAGAGTACTCATCGTGTACGGTGCCTTTGATGTTGGTGATACTCTTGGCACAAACTCAATAGAATATTACACTTCCCTATGAGGCGGTAACCCTGAAATATTTGCAAGAAACACATCCTGAAATTGTTGCAAAATAGTATACCTCTTCAAGACTTCATCATCCTCAACATCCTTTCTTTTATGACTAGAAATATTAATACACACTCTTTCCTACAATTGCACTTTGCCTGCATAGTTGTAACCGTTCTCATTGATGTAGGATTCTTCTTTCCTTGTAATATTCTCTTTTCTCCATCATCATGCAGGCACTCAATAGCATTCTCATAAAAATATATCTTGGTCCTGTGAGTAAACAACTAATCCATGCCCAAAATCATACTATATGTGTTATGAAACCAGCTCACAAAAAGATAGAAAAGAGAGATCAACACCTTAGAATTCAGCCTGTTCGAGGGGGAAACCTCCTTTACATTACACAAATGAACAATTCTTGGATGATTCAAATGACAAAACCTCCTTTCTATATATAGGAGTCTAAGGAGTCACAATATAACCCAACCAACCTAACAATAATAATATAAAGCCACAAATATACCATTAGAGGGATTCTATGGGGCACAATAATAAAAATATGGGGACAATAGGGGCACAACAATATTAATAAGGGATACAATGACAAT
>APFE030549978.1:0-20953 GCA_000404065.3 Pinus taeda | reverse complement strand
AATCAACAACCTTTTCTAACTGTGCATTCTTAAATCAATTATTTCTATATGAAATCATGCCATATAAGTCAATAAATTAAGAAACCATTAATTGATTTTTATTTAACTATCATGTGGTTTAATATGAATGTATAAATGTGACATTGCTATTGCTAGAATAAAAATCCATGTAAACAAAATGCATTTTCAAATAAAACATGGATTAATGAATTTACAATGAGCATTAAATAGACTATTTAAGCTCATTCAAGAGATGGGCCACAAATGGATGTCTTCAAAAGTTTTTCACCTTTTGACATGATTTTCCCATCAAGATTAACATTTTGTAAATTTCAATTCTAAAATAAATTATTTGCACTTAAAATAATCTCATGGAATCCAACAAGACTTAGAAGCTATTTATTCAATTCCATTCAATTATATGTATTGATATAAGTTTATAAATGTAATTTATTTTTGATAAAAAGCTCTTAATGGAAGTAAAGATATTTCTTTTACAAAACTAATTAGAATTAATTGATAATGAGATTTAAGTGGTTTATTCAGACTACATGAAAAATAAAGTGTCATAGATGAATGCCTTTCAATACATATTTAATATGTAAAATCAATATCTTAATGATAATTTATTTGTATTTAGATTAAGTATTTAATAATTAAAGAACACGTGGACTTATATAAATTTCAACTAAAATCCATGAATTATGTTTCACAATTATTTCTTCCTCATTAAAAATTCTTATCATTTCTCCTCTTAGTGAAAGTAATGATTGATCATGGTTTTCCATACAATTGGTTGGTGCTATTACATTGAGACTATTATTGGTTTCGACAATGTTGACAAGGAGAGATAAATATCCATACTACCATCAACTATACTAATCTTTGAAAACTCTTGCCTCCACTACTTACAAGAAGACTTCTAATTCTTGTTTACTTCAATTTGTGACATTGTCCATCACAATGGAATGACTCGAATACCCATTTAAGAACTCTCATTTGATGTACTTGGCTTTGAGTGGAGATAGATCAATGATGCCTAACCTTCTTGAAATACCTTGATCAACAATGCATAGCTTTTATAATGGATGCCTAGATGCTATGAAGACAAATGATCACCCCCTCATTAGTGCTTCATAAAGGCACAAAGGGACTGTAGGAAATTGAACTCAAAAACATTTTACTAAGTTTTTAGTAGACTAGTTTCAATGCAATGCAAGGGACGCACAACCTTTTCATTTACACTAAGATCCTCGCATTAACATCATTCAATCAAAAATTCCTCCATAGGTTGTGCGAAAGGGGTTTAGAGTTGTCAGACACAACATTCAAACATCGAGGAATCTAGTTCGTTATCCATAACTATAATATCTTTATTGGATGTTAGACATACTAATATGATTTAGCTTGAATCAATTGCTTCTAAGAGTTTGATTTCACATTCCTATTGTGTATTGATACTATTGTACATAACAACTCATGTTTGACCTATTCATGATCTCTACTTGGTTTGAAATTACTAAATTATTTTTATTTTGAATTAAGTTAATATGGCGATTTACAAAAGAATGAATGTTGTTGAAGGCCTTGCAATAGAATAGTTCCAAATTTAATGAAATATGTGTTCCCATGCATTTTCACGATTTCTTTGAACGGTCGAAAATTATATAAAGAAATTTACTTTTTTCTAAACTAGAATTTTCCTAATAATATCTTTCGCTAGAATTTACATGAAACATGACAACTTTCATACAAACCGGAAAAATAGTGGTCAATATTGTGCCAATGGTCCATTGGTCTATATATATGTATATATAGAAGAATCATCTGTATATGCACCCCACATATCACAGTAAGTGTCAAATGCATGATCTGTCGCTGCAAAATATAATTTTCCGTGAGATGCGATATTGATATTCAAAGAGTGCTGAGAAAATGTATGGAATCGTGAATGTAGCTGATGACATCGACATAGACAACTCACTTTACGGCTGTGGTTTCATGAGTGATACCATGAGTAAAAAAGTTCCATGAATGATACCATGTAAATTTTTGGTTCCAGAGGGAAGAAAAGAGTATGGGAATGAGCAGAAAACATTATAGGGAATATTCCCAAAAACTTGGGAAGAAGTTTGAAGTGGCATTAAAATGTCAACCAATGGCACAACATTGGTACTCTTTTTCTGGTTTATGAAAATTTTCTTGTTGGAAGAAAGTTCTAACGAAAATTTTAGTTTGGGACTAAAGAATTGCTTGGTCAAGAATCATAAACGTGTAGTATGATTTTTTAGTTCTATCAAGAAGAATCATATATCATCAGATATTCTAGGTATAATTATATACCAACCACTTTGGTAGGCTAACGCATGTCTAGGGACTTCTCTTAGAGTATGAATAGTTGGATGATCTAATAGGTTTAGAATATATGGAACCCATTTCGTTTCTATGGTTTTAGATGGTCTCTTTTACATTCAACTAGTAGTTCATTAATAACCCTCAATGCTTTAGAAAATAAAATATGTGGAGCCCAACTCACCAAACACACTAATAATAGAGCAATTCTCTCTTACCATTGAAGGATGAAAATTCTCTAACTTGAACCATACACTTATTGCCATGGCATCAATATCTCTCCATTAAAACAACTTCATGATCCTTTGCTATTTTGAAGATGAATGAAGAAAAACTCACTTCAAAGGAGAAATTTTATCCTTCCTAGGAAGCAAACTATCCCACACTTCACTAATCTAGACCGACATATTTGAGTAATGGGTGAATAACCATGTAGAACTCAATATCACATCTTTTCGACACTCTTAAAAGTCCATTGGTGAAGTAAAACAATTTCTTTCTCACGAAGCTCAATTTTAATGTAGCGTTTATTTATGGTTGTTATCCCATGAAGAAGTGCATACTCCACGAACACCCCCTCTAATCCATTGGCCAACCCTCTTGAAACCTTCACCATTATTGTACCATTGTTAAAACCCATACTCATCTTGTTTTGCTCTTCTCTATTTATCACAAAAAACTTGATTGATTTCAATGAACCCACTTAGTGGTCTTTATACTTTTTGGAATAGCTACTCACCCAAAATTACTCAATTTGCACACACTTTAAGCTCGACCTTCCCAAAATATAACTTAACTCAAACTCACTTGACTTGACTCGATGATCTGAATCTCCTAAATTTATCTAACTCTTGCATTCGAGAGTAATTACGATTCCAACACTCCCCCTTAATTACGACTATATGACTCAACATAACTCAAACATGACTCAACATGATTCAACTATGTCTGCTAGGCTTACAATAGAAATTTATTCACTCACCACTAAAACATGCTTGTTTGTTTATGTCTCATCTAGGTTTACAATGACTCAAAACTTTGACTATTTTTCATTTTCGTTTTCTCTACTTCCAGATTCTATATCCTCGAAATTGCTTCATTCTTATATGTGCTTTCTTGTTGTAGGCTCCATATTTCTTTAGTTGTTGTTGCTGCGATTTTTGTTTGACTTGTCTTGAATTTGATCTGAGTTGGTCTTCTACAACTTCCTCTTCAAGGATTCATTCAACTATGAATTGTTGCTACAACTCTTCATCTTCAAATTGTGTTCTTCACACTACTTCTTATGCTTCATATCCTTGAATTTCTTTCTTCCATATTTCGTGATAGCATAATCTTATCTCTTCTTGACTCCACTTCTAAAAAATAGTTTTAATGCATCCTTCCTTGTTTTCTGAAACTTCCATGTCCTTCTCTCACTTTCATCATCAGGCACTGTTGTTTTTTTCCTATACTCCACACACTCAAGATCCATGTTAGAAATATATTCTTTATTATGCTCTTCAGTGAGCGATTTTTTCTGTACCTCTTCCTTCTCTGCTTCTTCACAAACCTCTGCTGTTACAAACATGTTGTCTTCCACTTGCCTTCTTTAAACAAGTGGGTTTTCTCACCAAATAACAACATATCAATAATATTTTCTTGTTGCATCAAGTGCAACCACTCATCACTAGATAGTTGCTCTTCACCAAAGTTAACATCAACATAATTTCCAGCCACTCTATTGTGGGATATCTGAGCATGCATGTTCTCATTAACAATTTCAACTTCACTGAATGCATTAGCTACGGTTGGATTCACAAATTTACATCTCACTTTGCAGACATCATCCACATGTGTCTCATCATAGTGGGATTCACCATCATCTACACCATCCACGTTACAGTGGAGTCCTTCAGCATTTATATGCTCTTTCTCTGCTTCACATGTAGATGCTCCAGCTTCTCTCTTTGCAATCTTTGTTGCATCTTCTTCATCCATATGCATGTTTTCATAATGTCTTCTAATTTTATGGTCTTGATGACCATCATCAACTTTTGAGTGGGATTTTCTAAGCTTTGTTATCCTCTTAGTGTCTTGCTCATCTACTCTCAGATCCGCCACTAACTCAACAAATTTTGACACATCTTGCTGCTCCATGTCACTCCCCCTTGCACCGAATTCTCGTTCCAAGATCACCCATGCTTCCTTTGAAGTTGTAGCTTTTGTTACCTTGCACATAATCATTTCATCCATTGCTCATTGAATGAAACTCAAAGCTAGGGCATTAGTAAACATAGGAGGTGGTAGCGTATCCACGGTACACCAATCACCCATGATTTCTTCTTTGTCTTCTACTAGACTTCTCAGTTCCTCGGCTGCGGCCTAAACCTCTTTAAAAATGACAACAATCTTTGCCTCTTCTTTTCGATTCATTTTCTTAGTCTTCTTCAGTCCTGCTTTGCGACCATGACTATCATCTTTCCTCTGTCTTATAGCTGCTTTCTTGATTGCATGAAGCTATATTCCATATCACCCCCCAAAAATATATGTTTTATAATATACACACCTGTAATGCACAATCTTCACCTAAAAAACATTATCATACTTAACAAAACAACAAAATAATTTCTATAAATTAATCGACTTTACAAAACCCTAAACTCTGTGGTCAATAAAATCCTTTTATAAAATTCTCTTTATATTAAAAAACTTGTCACCCCAAATCTAAATCCTTTTATAAAATTCTCTTTATATTTAAAAACTTGTCACCCCAAATCTTATCGACCCCTACACACTTTTTTGTTTTTTGTGTTTTTTTTTTTAACTTTAAAATAAAATACCCTTTTTAATGTCTTTTCAAATAATAAAGAGCTTTTCCATATACGACATCAAACTTTTTACAACATAGGGTCTCACACTTTATGGATAACTTTATGAATCTTAAAAACAATACAACTTGCCTATAGATCTTTATTCATACTCACCAACTTTTGACTTTGACCTCGCCTTTAGACTCGCAGCTGTTGACTTTTCAATATTTTCCACACCCTTTAAAAAACACCTCAAGAATTTTTTAAAAAACTTTTAAACTTGCCTTACGGCTTGGGTATGCCCTTTTGCATGTATGGCCAGGCTAACACGGCTCTCTGACTCGTTTTTAATTGGATTCAAAACAGCGGCATCGGCTGTCAGTGGAGGCTGCCGCCTTCACTCTGTTCAGAAAAGTCGACAAGCCACGGCTTATCGTTCAGTGGCGTCCTGAAAATTTCGATCTTTTTACGAATTGGGGTTCGGGACTCTGCCAGCGGTGGTACATAAATTCTTTAGATTTTCTAGTTTCGATATTAATTTGTTGGAAAGACAAAGCGGAGAAATAAAGGAATTAACCGCCACAAACCTTAAGAGTTATCTACACAAATTATAAAAGTTCTTTTGTATTGATCATACCAGACTTATACAAAGCTTGATTGATTACAATGATATTAATTTGTTGGAAAGACAAAAAGGAGAAATACAGTAATTAACCTACACAAACCTTAAGAGTTATCTACACAAATTATAAAAGTTATCTTTTGTATTGATCATATAAAATCTGATTGATTACAATGAACCTATTAAAGATTCTTTATATTTTTTGAGCTAGCTACTCACCCAAAATAAGTCAACATACACACACTTTAAATTCAATTTTTCCCAAAATATAATGTAACTCAAACTCATTCCACTTTACTCGATTTAGCCCACTCTTACATACGAGAGTTATTACAATTTCCAGCAATACCAATCACTTTAGTAAGCTAACTTATGCCTAAAGAATTCTTGTAGACTATGAATAACTGCATGATCTTATTTTCATTTAGATAAAATAATTTTATAGCTCAATTTTGGAGTCCATTTTTGCTTTTCAAAACCGAAGGAAGATGATTTTACTAGCCTTCATTGAGGTTTAATAGGATTAGGATATATGGAACCCATTTCCTATCTATGGTTTTAGATGGTCTCTTTCACATTCAACTAATAAGTTATCAATAGTCTTGAATACTTTAGAAATTCATAGATATAGAGTCCAACTTACCAAACACATCAATAACAAAGCAACCCCTTCTCACCATTGAAGAGTGACACTGCTCTAAGCTGAACCATATACTTAGTTTCATGACATCAATATCTCTCCATTAAAACAACTTCATGTTCCTCTACCATTTTGAAGATAAAAAAAACACTCTTTTCATAGAAATTTTTTTATCCTTTCTACGAAGCAAACAATTGCATACTTCACTAATTTAGACTCACATATTTAAGTAATAGGTGAATAACCATGTAAAACTCAATATGACATCTTTTCAACACTCTTAAACCAAATAGTGGAATAAAACAATCTCTTTCTCACCGACTACAGTTTGGATGTAAGATTTATTTATGATTATTATCCCTTGAGAAAATACATACTCTGCAAACATCCCCTGTAATCCATTAGCCATCCCTCTTGAAACTTTCACCATTATCATACCATTGTTAAAAACCACTCATCTTGCGTTAAAATACTCTCAACTTATAATATATAAATCAAAACTAGACATACAGACAACTAACATCAAACAAAAGTCACAACTCAAAATAAGATAGGGTGTAAAGATAATAAAACTATAAAAATATGAGATATTAATCAACACAATGTAAAACTTAAACTAAATTTTTATCATCTTAAAGAAAATTACTCAAATAGATTGGACTAAAACACTCAATGTACTGATTTGGGAAGACTTTATATCAGTGGTAGAGTTTATGAACTAAATACAATTTTATATCTGAATAAAGCCCAAAACAATAATTAATTTAAGTTAATTAAAAAATTTTATCTTTAAAATAATAAAAATCAAAATAGATTTAGAAAAGAATCTCTATGAATTATTGAGTTGAGACGTTTATTCTAATGCGTAAGTTTGTCCGTTTCATACTCTTTAAAATAAAATTTATGTTTTAAATAAAAAATAATATCAACTACAATTTAAAAAAAATGAATATGTTTTAAAATAAGAAGAAGTAAAAAGAAATATGTGAATAAAATATTATATCTATATTTTTCAAAAAAATTTTAACTAGAAATTTTATATAAACTATTTAAATATCTATATAATAATTTATGTTTACATCAACTTCATATATGTTAGAAAAAACTAAATTTTAAGTGAAAACAATTGATTTTCTATTCATGTTAGATCAGTACTTATTAAAGCCCTGATATAGATAAAGTACAAAAATATTATACAGAAATATTAAAATCGAAATGGATTTAGAAAAGAATCTTCCTGAATCATATAAATCCTAAAAGCCTGATGTAGATGAAGTACAAAAGTATTCCATTAATATCTTTGGTGTAGAGAGTTTCACTTTATTGATGGATACAACACTACTGCCTACTAGCGTTCGATTCGTATTAAACAAGGACATGAATCGTATTATTTGCAACAATAAATCCTAGATGTGAATGTAAGTCTGGTTAAAAGTTAACACCCCTAAGACCCCTTTATTTCTCGAAGTACTCACTGGTGACCTTCATTATCTGGTGAGGCAAGACGAGAAGCGATGGCGGAATGATACATAGTGTCAGGAAACGTGGAAGTGTCCCGCAGGTTCTTTCTCAGTAGTTTTGCCTTCTCTGGAGTCAAGCTTCCCCTCACAAACTTGGAACGTTTGGGTGGAACTTCTTCCCTTGCTTTTTCATCATCATCTGAACTCCTATGCATGGCCTCGTCTATTTCACCATGGACCCATCGCTCCTGATCGGCCAGAGACCAACCATAGAGAGGAAGCCACCATGTCATGGCTCTACTCTGGTCAATATGTGCAGGAAAAATAACATCCTCTCTTGTTCTCCTCCTTTGATTTTCGCCAGCATCCTCGTTGTCTGAGTAAAATGATCCATTATTATTACTGGAATAGCTGCATTCCGATACAGATATATTAAGAAAAGAGCGACCTCCAACTTGGTGGGAAAGAAAATTCGGACCACGGCAAAAAGTCGTTTTCTCAAAGAAGGGTCTGCTCCCCAAAGCTCCACCTGAAATAATAGCCATTAAGCGAACCAGGCGAGATAGCAGAATAACAAATAAAAATTAAGCTATTTAGTGCAGATGAAGCCTGACAATCTATCTATGTTTTACGAGGTCTTGAAGCAGAGAAAACTACAAAGAAATTAAATTACGCAGTGCAGATGAAGCATGGTATTCAATGCATAAAAGCATATGTGGGGTGCATATATATATATATATATATATATATATATATATATAATAGATACATGAATTTTTTTTTCCTATATAAATGATAAGCCACAATCGAAAATTATACTACAATATCTGATATGATACATGATTCTTCTAGATATAACTAGAATATCTTAGGACACGTCTATAATTCTCCACCCAGGAAATTTTACGACTTCTTTGAACGGTCCAAAATTATAGAAACAAATTTACTCTTTTCTTTACTCCCGAATTAAAATTTTGCTGATAATATCTTTGGTGAGAATTTTTTGAACGGTCCAAAATTAAACAAATTTACTCTTTTCTTTACTCCCATATTAGAATTTTGCTAATAATACCTTTGGTGAGAATTTTTCGAAGTGTCCAAAAGTATAGAAACAAATTTAGTCAATTCTTTACTTCCAAATTAAAATTTTGCTAATAATATCTTCGGTGAGAATTTTTTTCAAACATGTTTGATTAAAACGAGGAAATAATTTTTAACATAGATATTTCTACAGTCAAGTTGATGATAAAGACTTCTGGAAAATTATATAGAAATCATATGCTTAATATTTTCTGGGAAACTATGTCAAAAAAGTTGTCAATGTTATACACCCATTGCTCCCCATTCAATGCCACTTCAAAATTCTTACCAAGTTTGGGAAAATTTTCCATATAACTTTTTTGGCTCAGTCACCGACTCTATTCTTCACTCTTACATGGTATCATTTATGAAAATTTTATACACATGGTATCTCTCATGAAACCACGGCCGTAAAGGGAGTTGTCCGTGTCGGTGTCGTCAGCTACATTCATCCTTCCATGCATTTTCCCAGCACTTTCTGAATATCTATATCGCATCTCCTGGAAAAGTATATTTTGCAGCGACAGATCATGCAATTGACAATAACCGTTCATGTTTTGAAAGCGTGAGTGAAAATGAAATTCAAGACTTCCCTGCAAATGGACTTTGTTGTTGCTCATGAAATTTGGCTCGTTTGGAAGTAGACCTTGAGATACGTATTGTAATGGAAGTGAGCTCTTTTATTCGTTGTAATGATTCGAATATTCAATAACTAAAATGCAACGTCCACATTCGACAAATGAACTATGACTCGGGTAATGGTAAACAAAGAGCAATAAAATCAGAGAACGGATTGGATTATCACAACATGCATCAATATTCGAATGATTTAACCAAGAGTCATGGATCATGACACTCGATAGATCTAACATTTCATGATATTCTAATTTTGGGATGCAAGGTTTAGACTAAATGTGTTCCTATAAATATACTAGCAATTGTCTTATAAATATACTAGATTTATGAAGTTGGAATTGTTGAATTTTTATAAAAGGTTGGGCCTCCTTCTCAGCTGCTATTGATATTGTACAGTTTATTACAAAGCAGCATGTCAAAGCAGAAATACTTAAAGAAAACCACAAGACTTTCTATTCATTCACATGTAGTTAAAAATGTTGACATGATTGAAACAAAAAAGAAGAGGATTTGAAAATTTCATGAAAATGTATTCTAATTTAAAAAGAAACAACTAACCACTCTATAAATGTCATTGCAGAAGCCCATGTAAGATATACATATTCCTATATAACATTTTTGAAAACAAAAAGGAAAGATAACTTAACGTGAGTAGCATAACATCTGATATTCCATGAACAATAGAAACCACACTCAAAAGGCCAAATCTATGTAAACTGAGTTTTTTATTAAAAGTGTAGGTACAAAAACACTTATGACACTCCATAAGTATGCATCATGTCTGGTGGAACATACTAGACTTATTACACTTGAATACTTCTAAATATTTTACTTGGTATTGTGTGTTTATTACAAGCAAATATACATGAGATAGGTACATGCTTTGAAATGTATTTTTTGAAATTTTACATATGGTCTACACATAGAGACATGTTTGGTAGGTAATAACTAAACATATATATAATGAAAGTATTCTTTGCCTTCTAAACATATGTACAATAAGAGCATTCTATTACATATAGATGTAATTGACAATGAGAAGCTAATCATATATGCATGATGGGGCATGGCATAGGCAACAGAGTTGTTCCTGCAATTGACGCTGCATTTTCCTGTGTGTGTCACTTTCATGGATGTGAATTGTTATCTTAAGTATTTCTTTTACCTTCTTTAACAATTCAATGGTTGGACGCAAATGGTAAAGAGGCACTGTTTGTTGGGGCATGATGCTGAATTTCTTGGCAATAATCATACAACAATCATAAATAGGCTGTATTCATACCTGTTTCAATCAAAAAATAGAACATTGTAAGTGACAATGGATGTGTTTGACGAAAGCATTTTTTTTAAAGCGCTGAAGTAAAATAAATACTTTTTTTTTTTAATTTCTAAATTGCAGTGAATGCTAGACCTTCCTGTTCTTGGCAGGAAATATTTTGTTTGAATATTTGAAATAAAATAAACGATTTCAAACTAATATAAAACCATATGAGGTTAAATGTAATAGAAAGAAAATGTATGTGAAATTTGGTTATTGCAACAAGTGGTGTTTACCATGTGGGTAATTCTGGAAAACAGGTTGTACGATTGGCTAGAGTATATTCTCCTGCATAGATTTTGATGCAAGCAATGATTCCTCTTGTTGTCTACGCTTAAGATATGGATTCTCGTGCATTTGTGCAATCCGTGAGAATGGGAATGCTGGATTGATTTGAATGTCTGCCAATGACCGCACTCTTGAAATTGTAGTGAACGTTAGCCCTTGTCGTTCTTTGGTGCCGATGTCTATTGTTGCTTTGTCTAATGTCATTTCTTGTGACTTGTGTATCGTTAAAGCCCATGCCATTTGAAGTGGTATTTGACGGCGTGCACCCCTTGTGATGGGAGAAATGGGTACATATGTTGGATGTAAAATGTCCCATGGTGTTCCTTTGTATTGTATAAAGTCGACAACCACGAAGGATGGTAATTCTGGGGGCTTTGAACCAATAGAATAAAATATTGAGATGACCTTCCCAAGTGCGCCATTGACGAGGCCTGCATGTACCCATAAGTTGCTGGTGAGCATAACCTTTTGTTCATTGCATAAGAGAACTTTTGCAGGCAAATGCTCATCTTCTGTTGTAGTACGAGTTTTCTGCCTTTGTTGTTCTGCAGAGCAAACCACTACTGGGATGTTCAATTTTTAAAGCATTTTCTTATTATGCAAAACAACTGAGTTGTTTATTGCATATAGGTGCATGGATTCTTCAAATGTGCATTGCTCTTCATGTGTAAGAGAGGAACTTGTTCTTGACATTAGGTGTTGCCAATCTTCAAGTGTAGATATTCCATTTCTGAGATTTGTGAGTATTTTCCGGAAAGCAATCTGGGATGGGCTATCTCCTTGTTGACAAAAAACAGTTGAAAGTGTTATGAATATGTCGAAGCTGCGCCAAAGTGCAGTGCCGCGCGATGTCCCATCATATAAAGGAATGTCTTTACGGGTGGTAGCTGGCCTAAATCTCCAACAAGGATAATTGAGTGATTACCAAATGGTGCATTTCGATGAAGAGGGAATGCCTCTCTTAGACGATCGTCAATGCGAGTAAGCATTTTTGGACCAATGAAGCTCATTTCATCAGTGAGAATGTACTCTACATGACGGAGATTCTCTTGCAGTTGTAGGAGTGGTTGGCCTTCAAGAGGATGCATTGTTTGGATAGGGATACGAAGGGCGGAGTGAATTGTGAGGGCATTTATGTTGAAAGCTGCAACGCCTGTTGGTGCAAGTAACAACAAAGGGTTTTTGTTTGCTGGTGAGTTTTCAGAAAATGCATGGTGTAGACATTTAATCAAATGGGATTTTCCTGTCCCAGCTGTTCCTTGTATGATGATTTTGCGTGGGGGTTTTGGCGAAGGGGTTCTAAAGTGTGAAAGAATAGTGGTGAAGGATATGTTTTGGGTAGCAGATAATGTGTGATCTTGGGGAAGGTTGGAAAAAGAATGATGTTGGTTTTGAATCGTTGAGCGGTTGAATTCAACGAAATTTATGGCAGTTTCTTGCAAGTGGGGAGGGATAGTATTATGTGACCAATTGTGGTTGGCATCGAAGTCACGATAGCCAATCATGTCAAGGTCATTAACTGCAATATTGTAACCTGGATGAATCTGAGAGAGGATTTTCCATTCATTCATCTGCATGGAATTAGGAGGGATATCGGGGGTAGTTTGATCTTCAGTATGTGGGGTTTGTGGGTTTTCAATTTCACGATGGACATGCCATGGTGTATATGTACCCTTTTTTTGTTCCCAGTGTGCAATAATTTCTGCATCAGTTGAACCAATATCATTGGGGAGTGTTCGGAAGGGGAAATACAATAGTAATTCACTCCAGCAAAATGTGGCGTAAGAAGGATCATCAGAGGAAGGAATGACATCGTAACGGGGCAATACATGTACAATCATTGGTGGGAATATGTGTTTCCATTGATTTTTTTTCCGCTGGGAAGAATATGACCATGAGCGTGAACCTTCAAGGAGGGGTAGTGATTCTAATGAGACAGGCCTATTCATGTATGCAAGGATAAAGTTTGGTGTCAAAACAGCATTCTCAGTATCTTGTGAAACACGTTTGAAAACAGTCTTGTTGACATTCAAAGACCGAAATGTACGGCTGCTGAGAGAAAGAGGTAGCTTTTGCAACATATGGCATATTTCTTGTGCTCCAATGTCTCTATCTGCAATGGTTTCTGTAAGGAGTTTTCGGATAACGGCAAAAGTAGGTGCTTCTGGAATGGCGCTTTGTGATAGCCGTGATAGCATTTGACGGTAGCTCTCAGATCTTGTTTCTGATTTTGCTGCATATTTTGAAATATATTTTAACACAGCATGGCGAGAAAGCACTAGTTGGCAATCAACATTTTCTCTCCAAATAGAGAGTAGATCGGCATTGTGAATATTCAATCTTTCATCATTGCGTGCAGGGACATAGGTTTTATGACCTTTATCATCAATGAAAAGTGAAGATGTGGACTTCAACTCCCACGGTACTCCATACCGACAGCTAAGTACATTGTCTTTCTTGCGAAGACAAGAAGACTCATGACACTTTGTATGACGTTGAATGCAGTTGACAAGCTCTGTATAGTCTTCAAACTCATTGGATGTGAAAATTGATGCTGTGTCAAGAAGACATGGGTTATGAATTGTTGATTGGTGATGCGGAATATTTCGGTGTTCTGCTTGACATGGATTCCAGGCTGTTACGTAGTGGTCAAAATATTTCTGTGCATTAGCAATTTCTAATGCATTGTTCCAGTCAATTGTGTCCATGTTTGGTGCATTTTGTAGCCATAGGAAGCCATGAATGTGTGCAGATCCTCTATGTTGCCATTCGTATAGAAATATAATATGAAGGAAAAATCTTGTTAAAACACATATATGCAATGTAGAAAATTAATGTAGAAGGAAATGGATATTAGAAAATACCTGCACCAATAGTCTACTGCATGGAGACCTTTTTGCAGGATTTCTTCGAGAAAATTTGTAAATCTGCAATGCATATATTGGGCTGTTAGATGTGGGTTCTTAATTATGTTTTGGATTTTCCATTGGAAGTGGTTGACTGAATTGGAAGGAAAACTGTCAGGCATGATCATGTGCAAGTCATGCCATTTAGTATCAGCTGCACTGAGAGTGAAAAAGAATGTCGGACTTCCTATTTGCGTGATCATGTCAGTCAGCTCAGATCGTCGTCTATTCCAGAAAGACCGTGTTCCCCGTAGTGCTGAACCGAACCGCATTATTTGCTCTGGCAATCTTGAATCTGGAGAGTCACGAAGACACTGTCGTAGGTCTGAAACCGTTGTTGGCAAGTTGTTCTCAATGTACTTTTTCACAAAAACACTAGCAGTAGTTTGGCTACAATGGTGCATTAGAATGTTATAAAGATAATAGCGGAATCTTGGGTGTTGGCCAAATCGGTTATCATGGTAGTGCAACAAGTGTAAAGCATATTCATGCATCTCAACTTTTGTAAGTCTTGGTTGCATGATCATGGCAATGCCTGTAGGGAAGAGTGTGGGGAATGCCATGGCAAAGAGGCCTATGGTGTTGTATTCATTCATAGCTGTTAAAGATATTGGAGGCCAATCGATAGAGCTTGTTGAATTTGAATGGGTCAAGTGCAAATAATTACAAATGTGTTCAAGCTCAGTACTTGAATTTGGGAGTATTGGAACGAAAGAAGAGGGTTGGATTTCTAATGGAGGTAGCATGACATCAGTATCATAAGTAGAATCAATATTGGTTTGATGGGGTTCAAAAGAGGAGGTGGTTACATTACGGAGAAGAGAAGAAATATCGGTAGGGTGATCTGGTAGTGCAGAAATAGCAGATGAATTGAATTGAACATCACAGTAGTAAGGGTCATTTTTTTTTTTTGTATTCAAGGGCTGCAAGGACACGTGATTTGCAAATGAAGAATTCATAAGCCTTTTCAGATGGATTTTTCCTTTTCACAATGAGGATGTCTAAGTCAGAAATCATTCGGGGTAAGTATTTGGCAATAGTGGTGATGTCTTGAGGGAAGCTAATTGTATGGCCACTATATTTGTATTGACCACCACGAGCATGAGTGACTTGTAGAATGGGGTTTACACGTGCAATGAGCATTTCTTCAACTTGTGTTAACTGTTGAAGGACATAGGGTTGTTCACCAGGGTCCATGTTGTTTAGTTCAGAAAAACGATTGGTAGATTTAGATGATGCACAATGAAAGCAAGAAAGTCTACCGTGTAAAAGCTTTGTTTTCATTCCTGGGTATGCTTCTTTGCATATTGTGCAAACATGCATGCTAGAAAGTTCATCAATCCTTTCTCGAAAGCGACAGTGTTCTTCATTAAGGGGAGGGTTATATTGGATTTGATGAAGGTGAGATGGGTTGGTCTGTATAGTTGGGAGAGCATTAGAGGTGGGAAGGGATGTAGAGGAAGTAGTAGGGTTTTTACGGTTTTTATAAAGTAGTCGCCGCCGTGCATTTATTGTATCCTTTTGTTGTGCATAAAGAAGACGTCGGCGCTCGCGTTTGTCCGCATCTTGATTGTTTTTTGGCATATCTAAACAAGTACAAACAATTAGTGTTAATTTCCATAAACAAGTGTTGCATGTTTGGAGAATGTATTACAAGTTTTAGAAATATTTTTTTCTATTTCAACATCAGTGAATGTAGGTAGATTAGGTAGAAGGAAAAACATGTAATTAGGAGTACTATAAAATCATATGTTATTTTGGCATCTATTACTGAGAGGAGAGGAGAAAGATAACCAAGATTTTGCTACCTCCTTCTTCTTCTCTTTTTAACAAGTTTGAACGATAGCATGAATAGATTAGCAAGCAAGAGATCAATGTGTAGACAAGTAAACAACGAATGGGAAAATTATGTAGTAAGTATTTACAAATGTTGATATCTATATTATGTAAAATGAAAAGTGGCAAACATACATATTTTGGAATAATTGGAAGAGAGTATTTGCAGCAACATTGTGCATCACAATAACATGGGTGTAATTTACAACAATATGAAACAATGAGTTGTGCAGAAATGTTTATTTATGTAAAAACAGTAGTGTTTGAAGAGACCCTAAAAAACTTTTCAAAGGCGGCAAACAACAGGCCGTTTTGAAGTGGACATTACTTGAATGTCATTGAGGACTTCTTTGCATGCGGAGGCATATTGAATTTCTTCTGAATTTATCAGTATTGGTTGCAAGCGTTGAACACCATTGAAGTAATCTGCTTTAATGGAAAGTGTTAGCAGGAAGCGGTGTCCTGAAATTCGGCCACAAATTTCCTGCAGATCAGTTGGCTCGATAGAAAGAAGGAACAGGTCTTTTGCCGTGATGCCCATGAGCTCGTTTCCTGCATCATTGAAAGCTGTGACATTCTGTAGGTGCCCGGTGTGGTCATGTAGCTCAATTTTAAGTTTGTAACGGTAGTCACAATCTGGGAAGTCGCCGTTACATTTTGAACAATGCCAAAGATTGTTAGAATGATCCACAACCTTCTTCATGCATTGTTTGCCATTGAAATCTAATGGACATGCTAGAAAGTAGAAGTCGTCCATGTGAAGAGCAGTTATTGTTGCACGAACTGAAACCCATATTGCTTTATCGGAGGTTTGCATGCCAGCAATTTCATGAAACGTATTTCGTGGTAGGGCACGTTTCGAAGCAACACCATAGTTTCTACTCAAAGATGGAGAAGAAGAGCTATAACTTGTTTCACAGAACCATGCATGTAGTTGATGAGTTTCTTCAACCTGTGGATTTATGATGAGAGTGCTTGTTGATATCGTCCCTATTGTGGTGCCATTAAATTCAGAGACACGACCTCCTTTGATTGCAAGGATTGGTGGGTTGTCTAAAGAGTAGAATTCAGCAAGGTTTTGTCCTATAGAGTCACAATGGTCTCCCCATAATGTTACATCAATGCTAAAGCCCGACTTGTCTTTTAATATGAGTGTTCTTCTTAATGTTTCACTTCCGTCCTTTCGTCGAATTGTTGATGCAGGTGAGGTGGAAGTAACAACACCAATGACATCCACATTCGTATTTGGACTTGCACTTTTTATTTCAGCAATAGTCTTGAAGTGAAAGCTCTGGTAAGGAAATGTTGGATCATCTATTGGACATGGATTGATAGTGGAAGCAGCAAACAAATAAATTTCCCATTTGTTCTTGAGGTGGTTGTAGTTTGGATTTGCTTCTTTAATTGTGCCATTTGAAACAATGTATAGCTGCCCAACTTGAATTAGACTGTAAAGAGATTCAACCAATTCAACAAATGCAGAAAGGTGGATCTCTTCCTTATCACGATTGATAAGGTCAAACCCAAAAACTTTTCCTGACCCTCGCACATTGTTGCAAGTATTCAATGATGTTTTTGCAGATGCTCTACCTTGGATTGACCAATATTTTCGAGCAGGATTGAGTGCCGTGAATGGAATTGTTGTAGTTGTTGCCGTAATTGGTGGAGTAACTACAGAGGGCAAGGTATCTATTGTTGATGAAGAGCTAACTTGGGATGTACCTGCCTTTGCATGTAACAGTGTTGACGAGTCCTTCGTCAATGATGCTGAGCGCATCACAACTTCAAGCTCAACCACTCGGATGGACCTTATGTAAACAAATGAGAAATGAATTAATGAAGATTTTGTTTTTTTTTTTCTACGTAATGCAGGAAGCGTATAGAAGACAAAAAATAGAAACGGGTAAATTCAAATGTTGGGCCTTACGAGGAGGTTTGAAGCACCGTGCAAGCTCCTTTTTTAAGCAAAATTATTGAGCCAATTTGAATGTCTTCAGATGCAACTTGTTGGTTATATGTTGATGGTAGCAAAGTCTTGTGTTGATGTGTTCCATCAGATAGAGTAATGCAAAAGTGTGAGGATGTTTTTGATGATGTAACAGAACCAATATCGATTATCTGGAGCAGTGGTTGAATATCAGTGGAACCATTCAACAGCAGAGGAATGGCATTTGTAGTCAATGTTGGCTCCATAATATTAATAGAGGGATTCTATTTCTGTGATAGTAGTACCTGGAATTCATCAAATCACCACAGCACAAAAGTCATGTAAAGAATAATGTGATGTGAATGAGGGAACTAATATAGCAAGGCTAACTTTTGATGGTGAAACAATAATAAGGGCAGAAGGTTTGAGAGTAAATTGTCATTCACAACACTATTAAAGATTAGATGACCTTGTAGGTGTTGCCACTTAAGGTTAGCTTAGGTGGAAGTACTAGTGCACTAAAAGATCCATGTGATATTAATTTGGACTCATCTGTTTTTTCAATAGTGACATCTATTGATTCCATCAATTCTAAGAAGATTTCAAATAGAAATCTCTTGCAGCCTTGCAAGTGAAATTAGGAATGGAATTCTTCTGCATGAAGAAGAGGGGATTTCATATTAGCCGTTGTTGAATCAAATAAACAAATTGTCGGTTGTCCACATAGACACCCTGTGCAATTCAGGAGACTAATTCTTCGAAGATGAAGAAACCGAGTCAGTGGATCTGGGCAGATTCTCCACAGTGAGTGGAGGAAGTTTCAAAAACGATAGCACTCGGGTACTTAAAAAGAAAAAATACAATAAAAATGACAAGCAACAAACAAAGTGAAAGTACCTTGTCTGATAAACACCAATTACTGGAGATGAAACCCACTCTCTCAATGAGTAACAGAGAAGGATGGCCAAATGTATGGTTACTGTTACTTTTGAGCTTCGCCCGAACCTCAGATTGAGGGGCCAAGTACTCTCTTGAAGACGAGCACCCTCCCAAAAAATGAAGACAAAGTAGGTCCGTCTGTTTGAGGTACCAGGACAGCCCGTCCCAGTCACCTTAGGTAAGAACCTAGAAGTATTGGCCACTAGAGATACCTCAAATGACAGACATTACCAGGGGGGACATAGTCGTAGACAGCACGCTGTGTGGGCAGGATACCTGAGTCCCCGACTCAGTTCCGAAATCATTGAAGGGACCCCCGTTACACAAAATGCCCAAAGGAGTTGTGAAAGAAGGCGGGCTGCCTTCGATTACAATCCAATGTTGTCTCGTATTTCGCTCCGTTGTGAGTGGAGTGGTCCTGGTAATATGAGTGCAGAAGGATTTTTCACTCTTTAACGACACTAGTTTGATTTGCAACCTTGGGTAGTTGACTCACTCTCTTATCCCAAGGTCCTAATCTATCTAATGTTGGTTTGCTCTAAAAAAGAGTATCTGATTGATTTTAGTGGAAATTTTAGTGTACTGATTTTAGTGGAAATTTTAGTGTACTTTCTTATTTGTCTTCGGAGGGGGTGTTGACGTATGAATATGATGAGACTCTCGACTCAATAAACCATGCAGAACAATGTTGTACAAAAAATATTTCAATTTCTTATGCAAACAAGTCTTATTCTACACATATATTATTTCACATATTCATGTATTCATCAGTGCATATAAAGTCATTCAACACTTTGCATAGAAGAAAGTTCCTTTTCTCAATATTCCCTAACAATTATTGAACCAAAACAAAGTAGCCTACAACTATTTTGACAGAAGGAGAAATACAGTTTAGCAGCTAAATACAGTTTATACAGTTTACCTGAAGAATGCATGGCTCTAAACTTAAGTTCTTTATCCTTCCCATTTTTCCATGTTGAAAGGGACGCTCTTATGTATTAATATGCAAAGTAAGGCTAAAAAAACTTTTAATACTTTTCTTTTACAAACCCACTTCTCTATATAAATCTTAAATAACTTTTTATACATTTTCTTTTCTACAAACCCACTTCCCTATATAAATGGTAAATAAATATTTATAGATGAAAATAGGTATTTATCTCTGAAATCATTAAAGGAAAAGTCGAAAACCACGATATTATTTATTTAAATTTGAGTTATCTTAATTAAATTACTAAGTGAAAATCCTTTTTTTCTAAAATAAAACTAATTATTACATCATAATATTATAATAGTGTAAAAAAATATTAAAAAAAAAATTAAGTTGAACGTAATTATTAAAACTATAATATTGTAATATTTTTTGTTTTTTAATTAATTAAATTTTAATGTATTTATTTTTTCAAAGAAAGATATTTATTGTTTGATTTTACTAGTTAGTTAGACAAATAATCCTGGACCTCTTTAGCCTATAAATAAGCTGCATCAAACAGGAATATTGTGGATACTGGTAATTTGACTAAGTCATATTTACCTAATCTATTCTAACATTACAACCCGAATACAGGAATATTGTGGATACTGGTAATTTGACTAAGTCATATTTACCTAATCTATTCTAACATTACAACCTTGACATGAAAAATTTAATGATACTTTAAAAACTTAAAGGTTTTTAAACATACGCCTTAAAAAAGTTAGATTAATATAAAGAAATATCATGACAAATTTCATGTAGTATTACTTAAAATGAATGACTTTAAATTGTGATACAATAAAAATAAAAATAAATTACTTCAATTGTGATACGAGGAAAATGAAAACTTGTGTTAAGAAAAATGTCATAAAGTATTACTAAAAAGGGACGCTCTTATGTATTAATATGCAAAGTTAGGCTAAAAAAACTTTTAATACTTTTCTTTTACAAACCCACTTCTCAATATAAATCTTAAATAACTTTTTATACATTTTCTTTTCTACAAACCCACTTCCCTATATAAATCTTAAATAAATTTTTACAGATGAAAATAGGTATTTATCTCTGAAATCGTTAAAGGAAAAGTCGAAAACCACGATATTATTTATTTAAATTTGAGTTATCTTAATTAAATTACTAAGTGAAAATCCTGTTTTCTAAAAAGAAACTAATTATTACAT
>APFE030549971.1:0-11359 GCA_000404065.3 Pinus taeda | reverse complement strand
TACATCCTAAACCCTAAACCCTAAACTTAAACTGCTAAACCCTAATCCCTGAATTCTAAACCCTAAACTTAAACTGCTAAACCCTAATCCATAAATTCTAAACCCTAATCATTTTGTAACATTTTAGAAAGTGTTTCGTCACTTTTATCTAAGTGTTTATTAAAATCATTTACCTAAATCTTATAAACATTAAATCGTTAACCTTAAACACTATACCCTAAACCCTAAACCCTAATTCCTATGCATTTTATAACATTTTAAGAAGTGTTTTTTACTTTTTATTAAGTGTTTATTAAAATCATTTAGTAAAGTGTTATAAAAGCTAAACCTTAAACCCTAAACCCCAAAACCTTAACCACAAACCCTAAACTGTAAACCCCAACCTTAAACCCTAAACCCAAAACTGTAAACAATAAACACTAAGAATTTTATAGGATTTTAAAAAGTAATTTTTATGTTTTATTTGAGTGTTTATTAAAATAATTTACTAAAGTTTTATAAGCCCTAAAATTTAAACGCTAACTCCAAACCCTAAATCTGAAACCCTAAGAATTTCATAACATTTTAAAAAGCATTTTGTAAGCATTTTATATTACTTTAAAAATCATTTTAGAACTTTCATCTAATTGTTTATTAAAAGCATTTACTGAGTTGTTATAAATCGTAAACCCTAAAATCTAAAAAGTAAACCCCAAACCCTAAACCCTAAACGCTAAACCCCAAACCCTAAACTGCCAACCTTAAACCTTAAACCCAAAACTGTAAACCATAAATCCTAAGCATTTTATAACATTTTAAAAAGCAATTTTTATTTTGTATTTATGTGTTTGTTAAAGTCATTTAGTAAAGTGTTATAATCCCTAGACCCTGAACCCTAAATGCTAAACCCAAACCCTCAATCCTAAACAGTAATAATTTATTAACATTTTAATAAATCTTAAACGCTAAACCCTAAAACCTAAACACCAAACCTTATACCCTAAAACATAAGAATTTTATAACATTTTAAAAATATTTTTTTAACTTTTATTTAAGTGTTTAGTAAAACCATTTACTAAAGTGTTATAAACCGTAAACCCTAAACACCAATTCCTAAACCCTAACCCCTAAACCCTAAGCAATTTAGAACATTTTAAAAAGTGTTTTGTAACTTTTAATTAAGTGTTGATTAAATTAATTTAATAAAGAGTTATAAACCCTAAGCCATAAACCATAAACCACAAGCCCTAACCTAAATAGTATACCTTAAAACTAAAGCATTTTATAACATTTTGAAAAGTGTATTGTAATTTTTACTTAAGTTTTTATTAAAAGAATTTACTAAATTGCTATAGACCCTAAACCCTAATCATTTTATGACATTTTAAACCCTACGCACTAAATCCTAAGAATTCTATAACATTTTAACAAGCATTTTGTAATCTTTTTCTAAGTGCTTATTAGAAGCATTACTGAAGTGTTACAAACACTAAACCCTAATCATTTTATAATATTTTAAATGCCAAACCCTAAATCCTAAACCCTCCATCCTAAACTGTAAACTTTAAACCCAAAGCATTTTATAACATTTTAAAAATGATTTTGTAACTTTTATTTAAACTTTTATTAAAATCGTTTGATAAAGAATTATAAATCTTAGACCCTAAATTGCAAAAAATATACCCTAAACACTAAAACCTAGGAATTTTATGACATATTAAAAAGTGTTTTGTAACTTTTATTTAAGATTTTATTAAAAGCATTTACTGAAGTGTTACAAATCCTATACCCTCAACCCTAAATCATAAACCCTAAACCCTGAACCCTAAACCCTAAACCCTAAAACCTAAACCCTAAAATCACATTACATTAAACTTTAAATAGGTGTGGTAAACATAATAGTTAAGTTGTAATGCGGTGGTGTAATGAAAATGTGTTATGTTTGTTTGGTGCAAGTCTTGGTTTTAACCCCCCACTCTGCCAAAAAATATTTTTACACTGCATGTTGAGTCGACCTTTGGGGAGGGACATGTGGTGGCCTCCAAGCTTGCCACTTTTCTCCTCCTTGTTGGTCCCCCATTAACCAAAAAAATCATGCCAAGTCACCACATTTGATAACCAACCAAAATATGACGCTTGTAAATGCCTAATTGGACCTTTGACCACTGTTGACCTTGCGCACTCACGTGCCATGTTAGTAGTACAAACATCTGATTGTGCAGTTTCTTTTAAATTTATTCTGCTTCGTAAAGCAGACACAACATGATGTCTTCCTCATACGAACTTGGATTTCAGTGAAATGAGTTGCGTTGGGATAATTTTGTCGAGAATCACGTGCTCGTTTATGTTTCGAGCCATTCTGAGAAAAAATATTTTTGAGCTAAATATTGAGCACTTGGTCAACATTCAAGGGTGGTAGCCAAGTATGTGTGGAGTGAAAATGAGGAGGAAAAATAATTGAGCACCATCATTAGGAATTCTTCACAAATGAGCTTAAATCCAAGGGGTGTACAATTTTGGAGTGGGATCAATGTCATCAAGAGGTAGCATAGCAACAAGCCTGGTGGGCCTTATGTTGTTGAGAATCACTAGACATGACTGTTTTATTCTGAGGCCCTACATTGTAGGTCCATGTTTCATTTTAAGATCGAATGCTTCACATCACCATATTTGCTTCACCCAACCTTTAGAGGCCAGTATCTCTCCCTTTCATGCTTATTTTCTTTTTTTCAAATTAATGTGTTTGTTTCCTCCACTAGATTATACCTTTAGGTTACAATGCACATATGACATAGGATTTTGCTTTTCTTCAGCATGGAATCCATGAGTTCGATAAGGGTTTAGATAATATGAATATTGTAGTGCATATAAGGTTTGGTAACTTCGGGTGGACGAAAGCAAGGCCAAATCATGACAAGTAATATTGGTATTAGTGTTATGGTAGACAAGTTGCTTGTACTAGGGACCAGAATTATAACAAATATATTTCCCATTAAATGGAAAAACCAAATGGAAGAAAGAAAATTGGAACATGAATAAGGATAATATCGTTCAACTGACATTTGAAATTTCATCTAATGGGTATTTGCAATCCAATCACTATAAAACTAGACCTATTACTAGCTCACTCATATGGAGATCGCAACACATGTATTATATAATATTCTTCATTTTCTTAACTTAGAAGTTATCAGTGTTGAAAATTGTTGTTATTGATGTCAAATGTTGTCCAAATGAAAGAGGAAATTACATAGTCAAATAGGATATTATGATACTTTTCTAATGGTATATGGCACTCCCTCTAATTCCATAGGAATGAGGAGATATAAAATATTTTTCAATATGACCAAAAAAAACTAGAATCAGACCCCATTTAGATACCGTATATTTGAAGGTTTACTTTCTCAAAATACCGAGCTCAAATGGGAGCATAAGAGATATGGTTAGAAAGATGATGCCAAGATATTTCCAATTTTATATGGCACTCCTAACCCCTCAAATTTGAGGTTAAATGGATTTTTTGATACTCACTATACATTATGGCATTTGAAAAAGTCATCCCAACTACTGGACAAGCCATGTAACGTACCTCCATGGCCTACCCAAAACTTTCACTGTTAGGCTCCATTAACTTAAAAAATTTGTCTCTATTATAGTTAGATTTTGACCGTATTTACTTGTACATTAATTTTAGTTATTATATGAACACTATCATTCAAACATTCATACCAATTTCAAATAAAGTTGAATAACCCCAAACATCGGTCATTGATGTGATCTTTTTATTTCCTCAATAAATCTTATATATTGGATGAATATTAAGCATATAAGACTTCCATTCATAACTTGGTTAAGTCGCAAGTATGATTCCACATACCTTATTATCATGCAAATGGTTATTATTCTGACAACTTTCTCTAGTAATCTTAAGAATGGAATTAAATTGAGAGCAATGAACCACACTAATACTCTTAGGCATACTCTTCAACAAGATCTCTTCAACACAATCAATGGAATAATCCTTCATGGGTGGACTCATTCATGGGTTAAAATTGACATTGTTAGAATCTCATAAGAAACCTGACTTACAAAATTCTTAGGGTTTAGGGTTTAGGTTTTGGAGGTTTAGGGTTTAGGGTTTAAGGTTTATAAAAATTTATTAAATTCTTTTAATAAACACTTAAATAAAAGCTACAAAATGCTTTTTAAAATGTTGTAAAATGCTCAGATTTCAGGGTTTAGGTGTTTTGCGCCAAAGGCGAGACCCGACCTCAAAGCATAAATTACTAAATGACTAATAAAAAACCATGCACATGTAAAGACTTGTGGTGGTCTGCTCAGGCGGGAGAGGAGACAGGAGCTAGCGGAGTGATGAAAAGGCTTCATTTCCACTAGAAGCAAGGTTTCATAACCAAACCACAATTGTCTTCATACTAGGGTCGCAAGGGCAGACCACGAAACTGATGTGAAACCACTTCAAGCTACTACAAGTTACATCTTCCTTCCTCACTCAAGGCAAGAGCCCCAGTGAAGCACCATAAACATAGACCCGACCGCTATTAAACTCCTTACCACCCAAGCTCATTGCCCAAACAATCGAATTCAGCCAAATCATGTACCAAGGTTCACATTTATCATTAGAGTGCTTGAGGAGGAATGTCATGCTAGAGGAGTAGTATGAAGTCTTTTCATCATCACAACATTCATATGTGCATAGAGGGGAGGGAGGTATGGATGGTCGATCGCACACCATTTGTACCAATGCATCTGCACCCCCATTGGGAAAAAGTTGCTACTGTTATCAAGGGAACTTTTGAACTTATTTTTGGAACCAACTGATATCAATTTTAACATGGAATACATGTGTGATTTTCCTTTTGGAAAACCACAATTACATACTGTAAATTCATGTAAATTTTATTTTGTATTTTAAATGATACATATTTTTATTTTTAATTAAGTTCAACAAATAACATACCTCTCAACATGTTCATGTTTCTAATTTGATTATGGTATGCCGAGCATCTATGGTGTCTTTTAGAAAAGTATATAGTTTGGCTATTACAGCAATTGCGAGTTACCCAATTTATGATATCCCTATTTATGGACTTAAGTAAATGATTAGTCCATGCAAAGTCTAGTGGATTGACTTCAATGTAAAAATATTATCCAAGTGATGTTACTAACCATTCTCTATAAAAATGTAATCCCAACATTAATTTATTTATAGAGAAGGTATAATACCATGGATACAAAATTTGTTGCAGTTTGGAAATTATATTGTGGGTAGTGTTTCAACTTTTTTATTTCATAAATTTTCTATCAACCTATCCATATATTGTTTTTTTTCATCCTATAAAGATATTCTACATGAGTCAAAAGTCTTAGAAAAATACTAATTCAGAGTATTGAAGTAATCAAGTTTTGAGGGGTTTGTGGTTTTCGCAGTGCGTTATATTAGATATCATTTTTTGGGGTTCAACTATGCTAAGTAAGTCATCCATATATGACCATTTCCATGGGAGGTAGTCGTAACTGACTCATTTCGCATGATTTTTTAATATTCCACTTATTTCACTATGATTTAAATGATTATATTTTCAAATAGGAAGTTGATAGTTTTTTACATTCTCCCACTCTTTGAATTCAACATGTTGAGCTACTTGATCTGTTGTTGAATGTTAGTTTTGCTATACTAATTTCAACTTCAAATTTATAAACAAATGCTTGTCAATTGCTTCATGTTCATCGTTCTCTTATGGTGTTTATGATTGTAAACAGGTAAATTTTATCAAGTTTTACGTGAAATATAAGAGTAAAATAACATCAAAAACAAGTGTTGAACAACAAAAAAGTACAAAAAACCATCAACATGGAAACTTAACATAATGTTTTGATGAATGAGTCCACCCCTCCTAGGCTACATCTCTTTGATCTATCTTCCATGGATTAGGACTCTGTATTAGCTCAATATGGAAAAAAAATGTTGTTGACCAATCTCTATTGCTCCTTAGACCTACTTCAATGTGTTCAGAATGCTCAAATTAGCTAGGAACACCTTTTGCTGAGCTCAATTTGGTTGAATTTTGCTTCAGGTGTGGTCAAAATAGTTTTACGTAGGAAAACACCTGTAAAACTAGAGGAACTCCACTCAAATCCACTAAGACTGGAGTTATCGCCAATTTTGGAGGTCCACCAGAATTTCTGCCAAGTTAAACTACAGTTAATTAATGTTAAATGTGTTTAATTAACCACTAAATGTGATTAGCACAAACTGCAGTTTTACTAATAGTTAACTCTGGCGGCATTGGTGGAGGTAGACACATGGAATGGAATAAAACTAACGGTTATGTTTATGGTAACAATGGAATACATATAACTGTAACTGCCAATGGAGCATTCAGATGGGAGGGATCGCCTACAGGTTGGCCCTCCTAACCCCAAAATCACATTACATTAAACTTTAAATAGGTGTGGTAAATAATAGTTAAGTTGTAATGCAGTGGTGTAATGAAAATGTACTATGTTTGTTTGGTGCAAGTCCTGGTTCCCATCATGGACAACCTTTCGGTCATACTACCACAATCTACCTAGAAGAATATGACACACATCCATGGGCATGATGACACAAATAACTTTGTCCCTATATTTGCCAATATGGAATTCCACCACACACTGCTCATCAACTAGCAGTTGGTGACCCTTCTATAACCATGAAAATTTATATGGAGTTGGATGCTTCAGTCGTTTAAAACCCAATTTGTCCACCATCTATGTTACAACCAAATTATCACTGCTTCCACTATCTATAATCAGTTTGTAGCATTTTCCATGTGACTTGCATACAATCTGGAATAATGCCTTTCTATGGGTTTGTTCAGTTGTTTCTTTTGTTCATTTCAGCAATACCTTATTCAAGACTAAGGTCTCTCCTATCTCCGGTGTATTTTTCTATATCCTGAGGCAGTGCCTCTTCTTCTTTTGTCTAAGCAACATATGCTCCTCTTTGACCAGCCTGTTCTCCTTCAGGACACTGAAAGGATCTGTTCCCCAACTTGTGGCACTTGTAGCACTAGTAGGCAGCTCTTTTACCTCTGCCATTTACTATTCCTCTCGGGTATGGCCTTCCTCCTCTCGTGTTGCCCTCCTTTTCCACTATGCCTGAGGTTTTTGAATTGTTTCCCTCTTGACTGTTATTGGCTGTCCTTCCTCTACCAAATGATTGTCCTGTTCGAGTTGTAATGTTTCAACTTCTTAACAAATATATATATATATATATTTATGATGGTATTTTTATTGGAAATTCATTTGTTTACATTCTACAATGGAAATTTGGAACGTGTTTGATTTCGGTACCTAAAGCTTGTCTTTGTAATAATAGCTTGCTTGGCCCACTTGTATCTTCGCTCTGTTGGCACTGTGGTTTGTCTGATAGCTCTCCTCACCTTTATGCTTGTTGTTCACCTGTGTATTTTTAGCTTTGTTGATGGGAAAAAAGGAAGTAGTTTCTACAGTATAAAATAGGAAGTTTAGGACCATAGTATGAATGGTTTCAAACGTTCTTGTATTCAGAAAATATTTCTATGTTTTCTCTGTATTTCTTCTATGATGGGAAAAAAAGATTACATCCACTGTTTCTTCCTTTGTTTCGTAGAGAATATTAGGCACCTATCAGAACTGCCAATGGTTACGTTAAAACTATTCCTGAATAATTGTCTTTTCTTGCTTTGTAAATTAAAAGAAATTCTAAATAATACTAAGAGGAAAAAAAAGAATTACTTAAGAAACCATTGTCATTGTCTGAGACAACCATTCATAGAAAATAAAAAAACTAATGAAACTCAATTTTTTTTGAACAAGACAAACTCCCACCATGTCCTTCCCTGAGTTGGATGCTCCTGCATCATAAACCCTAAACCCTAAACCCTAAGTATTTTATAACATTTGAAAAAGTGTTATGTAAAAATTATTTAAGTGTTTATTGAAAGCAATTATTAAAGTGTTATAAACCCTAAATCCTAAATGCTAAACTCTAAAACCTAAATGTCAAACCATAAACCCTTAGCATTTTATAACATTTTAAAAATCATTTTGCAACTTTTATTAATTGTTTATTAAAATCATTTACTAAAGTGTTATAAATCCTAAATTGTAAACCATAAAATCTAAAATCCAAACCCTAAACACCAAACCCTATGAATTTTATAACATTTTAAAAAGTGTTTTGTAACTTTTATTTAGGTGTTTATTATAATAATTTGCTAAAGTGTTATAAACCTTAAATTCTAAACCTGAAAACCTAAACCCTAAACACTAAGAATTTAATAACATTTTAAAAATTATTTTGTAACTTTTATTGAAGTTTTTAGTGAAATCATTTTAAAAAGTGTTATAAACCATAAAACCTAAACTCTAAACCCTAAACCCTAAACCCTAAATCCCAAACCCTAAACCCAAACCCTAAACCCAAACCCTAAACTCTAAATCTAAAACACTAAGAATTTTATAACATTTTAAAAAGTGTTCAATAACTTTTATTTAGGTGTTTATTAAAGTAATTTACTAAATTATTATAAACCCTAAACCCTAAACTTAAAACCCCAAACCCTATAGCCTACTTTTTAAAGCCTAAATCATAAACCCTAAAATCATTTACTAAGGTCTTCTAAACCCTAAACCATAAGTGATTTATAATATTTTATAAATTGTTTTGTAATTTTGACTTAAGTGTTTATTAAAAGCATTTAATAAAGTGTTATAAACACTAAACCCTAAACCCTAAACATGAAACTGTAAACCCTGAGGATTTTATAACTCTTAAAATGTATTTTGTAACTTTTATTTAAGTGTTTATTAAAAGGATTTATTGAAGTGCCATAAACCCTAAACATTAAACCATTAACTATAAATCATAAACCCTAAGCATTTTATAACATTTTTTAAACAATTTTGTAAATTTTATGTAAGTGTTTATTAAAATAATTTATTAAGGCATTATAAACACTAAACCCTAAACCCTAAACCCTACACCCCAAACTCTAAACCCTAAGAATTTTATAACATTTTAAAACTCAAATCTTAAACCCTAAAAACTAACTATTTCATGACATTTTAATAAGCATTTTGTAACGTAATTTTTATGTGTTTATTAAAAGAATTTACGAAAGTGTTATAAACCATAAAACCTAGGCATTTTATTACATTTTATCAAGCATTTTTTAACTTTTTAAAACCCTAAACCCTAAACAATAAGAATTTTATAATGTTTTTAACCCTAAACCCTAAGCATTTACTAAAGTGTCATAAACCCTAAATCCTAAACCCCAAATCCTAAGAATTTTACAACATTTCAACAAGCATTTTGTAACTTTTGATTTTTTTATTATTAAAAGCATTTACTAAAATGTCCCTAAACCATAAACCCTAAACATTTTATACAGTTGAACAAGTGTTTTATATTTTTTTTAAGTGTATATTAAAATAATTTACTAAAGTGTTATAAATCCTAAACCGTAAGGGTTTAATAACAATTTAAACCCTAAACCCTAAACACTAAACCCTAAAAATTTTATAACATTTAAAAATCCTTTTCTAACTCTTTTTAAGCGTTTATAAAAATCATTTATGGAAGTGTTATAAACCCTAAACGCTAAGCATTTTATAGCATTTTAAACCCTATACCATAAACCCTAAGAATTTAATAACATTTTAACAAGCTTTTTGTAACTTTTTTTAGGTGTTTATTAAACGAAATTACTAAGCTTTTATAAACCCTAAAAACTAAGCAATTTATAACAATTTAAACCCTAAACACTAAACCCTAATACCTAAACTCTAATCCCCAATTATTTTATAACATTTTAACAAGCATTTTGTTACATTTTTTAAGTGTTTCTTACAAGAATATACTGAAGTGTTATAAACCCTAAACCCTAAACCCTAAGCACTTTTTAACATTTTAAAGCCTAAATCCTAAACCCTAAGCATTTTATAACCTCTTAAAAATGATTTTGTAACTTTTGTTTAAGTGTTTATTAAAATAATTTACCAAAAAGTTATAAACCCTAAACCTTAAACCCAAACCCTACATCCTAAACCCTAAACTCTAAGCCTTTTATAACATTTAAAAAAAAAAATTGTAACACTTTTTAAGTGTTTTCTAAAAGCACTTACTAAAAGTGTTATAAACCCCAAACCTAAACACTAAGCATTTCATAACATTTTAAAAAGTGTTTTTTAAATTTTATTTAAGTGTTTATTAAAAGCATTTACTAAAGTTTTATAAACCCCAAAAACTAAAGCCTAATAAAACCTAAACCCCCAAACCCTAAGCATCATATAAAATTTTATAAAGTGTTTTGAAAATTTTATTCAAGTGTTTATTAAAACCATTTACTAAAGTGTTATAAACTGTAAACCGTAAACCCTAAATCCCAAATCCTAAACCCCAAACCCTCAACTCTAAACCCTAAAGACTAAGAATTTTATAACATTTTAAAAAGTGATATGGAATTTTTATTTAAGTGTTTACTAAAAGAATTTGCTAAAGTGCTATAAACCCTAAATCCTAGACCCGAAACCCCAAAGCCTATATCCTAATGCTTAAAGCCTAAAGCCTAGAACCTAAAAACATTTACTAAGGTCTTATAAACAGTAAACCGTAAACCCTAAATGCTAAACCTCTAAGGATTCTAGAACCATTTTAAAAGTGTTTTGTGACTTTAATTTAATTGTTTATTAAAACCATTTAATAAAGTATTATAAACCCTAAACCCTAAACCTGAAAACCTAAACCCTAAAACCCACACTCCAAACCCTAAACCCTAATCATTTTCTAACAATTTAAAACCCAAACATGAATCCCTAAACCCTAAGTATTTTATAACATTTTAACAAGTGTTTTGTAACCTTTTTTAAGTGTTTATTAAAAGCACTTACTAACTTGTTATAAACCCTAAAACCTAGGAATTTTGTTACATTTTATCAAGAGTTTTGTAACTTTTAAAAACCCTAAACCCTAAGAATTTTATAACATTTATAACCCTAAACCCTAAGCATGTTCTAGCATTTAAATGAACGTTTTATAACTTTTTTTAAATTGTTTATTAAAAGAGTTTACTAAAGTGTTATAAACCCTAAAGCTTATATCCTAAGAATTTATAACATTTTAGCAAGCATTTTGTAACATTTTTTTAAATTGCTTATTAAAATGATTCACTAAAGTGTCCCTAAACCCTAAACACTAAACATTAACTCCTAAACACTAAACCCTAAAGAATTTACTAAAGTTTTATAAACCCTAACCCCTAAACCCTAAAACCTAAACCTTAAACCCTAAACCCTAAACCGAAAACCTCAAACCCTACACCCTAAACCCTAA
>APFE030549966.1:0-22601 GCA_000404065.3 Pinus taeda | reverse complement strand
ATGATAGTATTGACAAGATGGGTGCATTGGATTTTGACAGTCATCCACAAAGTGTCCTGGATCTCCATAGTTGTAGGAAATAATCTGACCCCGACCTTGTCCAGATCCTCCTCCTCCTCCTCGTCCCCATCCTTGGAATCCTTCGCGAGCTGTAGGTGATCCTTGATCATTCTACACATAGTTTTCAAATTGCATTCCATACAATGGATTCCTATACATCATTAGTTCATAGCTTCGACAATTCCTTTCATGATGACCAACCAATTTACAAAAGTTACAAAAAAGTTTCTTTGGAGACTGTATAAATTTCTGTAAATAAGGAACAATTATATGTAGAATGTTATCAGAATACTTGGTAGATGCTACATTAGGTACTTGCTCTAGTGCTTGATCCAGCGAAAAATTCTGGCTTCAGTTGGTTAGGACCTCTCGAAGCTATATAATCCCATAATATAGGGCACTAATCCTTATGCTGACCTTCATCCTTGCACTTTGTGGAACAAATGTCAGAATGTTTCTCTGACTTAACCTTCTTGCCCTTCTTTAGATCTTGAAGCTCCATATGCAGGGTTGCTAGCACTGACTAGATATGTTGAACTTCGATATTCATATCCTAGATCAGTGAAGCTTCTAGATTCATTGTGATTTCCAACACCTCAACCCGAGATGAAAACTTCTACTAAGATAATGGAAATCTTAAGTGAGGTAATAGTGAATCTATATACCAATGCTTGTGTTTTTCATCTCAAATCCGGAGGCCAGCTTCCCTGAGTAGGCACTTCAGTCATTGATCTATATCTGACATAGACTCATTAACCCTCTACTTGATCTCCTTAATTTCTGTCACACCATGAGTTTGCAACTTCAACTTCCTAAATTCCACACTCAATGCATCCATTTTGTTAGCCAATGAAGCAGCTGGATGAGTCATATTTTATTTGATGTACCAGGTAAGTGATATGTCATGTAGCACTATAACCAGTTTCAATTTCTTCATTTCATCATCGTTGGCCTACAGAACTTTCCACACAGCCTCTGTGATGAACAAAATATGATCAGGAATTGTCTGATCCCTGACCCCTGAACACATACCTTCTCACTGTATTTTCCATACTGAATAATAGAGGTGGAGGTGGAGGTGGAGGTGTATGTGGTAGAGGCGAATGTGGCGGTCGAGTGGATGGATGTGGAATTTGAAAATTACCCTAATCTACTATTTGTGCCACACCTCTAGGCATACTAGGGCTACTTCTTTCTTCTTCACTTTTGGATTGTACCAATAAGGAACTATATTCCCTTTCGTCAAATTTGTTTAGATGTACTTTGAATCTCTTTCCACTTCGCGTAGATCTAGTATGACCCCTCTTAAACAATAAGGTAAAGGAATAATCCCTTTTTCACACAAAATCATTTTAATCTAATTTTTTAGTGATTTTAGGTACTTATCTCTTGGACATTTGAAGATTCGTCGCTCAACTTTGCTATAAGACACAAACGTATCTATTGTGGATTCAGTGATGAAACTGCCGAATATTCTATCAATCAAGTAATTGAAAGCCATTGCAACCTTATAATCAGATCCTTTAAAATGCTTGACTAATTTTGGAGTCCACACAATAGGATCTCCATGCTTCCAAGTAGTTTTGCTATCTACCAATTTGGATAGACACTCGTGTAATTTGCAAGGGAATGTCGAAAAGAAAACTGTGTTTACTTCTATGTAGAGATACCTATGTAACCAATTTTATTTTGACAAGTGTGGATTCCTATGCTCCTGAGCATCAAACTCATGCAACTTATAATCTATGAACTTCTCAATTTCCTTCTTCATTGGTATCGAATTAGGCCACATCACACATCCCTCAGATAGATCCTAGTCCCATCAATGGAACCATTTGTTGGCTTAAGGGGGTTTGGACCCAAGTTCAGAGTTAGTTACTAACCACAAAAACACTACACTATCAACCATTTCAGAAACAACTCACATAGCACAGGCTGCAGTCTCACTTGATGCACTATTGGGGAATGCTAGGACCAGGTTTTTGCATCCAAAAGGCTATGTGATGTGGAGTTGGGGTGTTTCTTCAGTTTCAGTTCTAATATAACCTTCGCAAACCTTTATCCGCAAAATTCCCAAAACTTGAATGATTTTCAAACTAAACAGAGTTATTAACTTCGAGTAAACATCTAATGAAGCATAAAATCACATATATTAGTAGATCCAGATCTTCATAGAGAAATAAATACATAAATACAGATAACTAGCATTCAAGTGCACAAAAATATAGAAAACACTTTAAGTATACAAATTGGACACAAAATTTCTTCAAATATTCTTTATTACTTCAAAGATTCCATATACAATCATTTCAGATATTGCACACACAACTTTAGGGGCCTACACACTCAGCTGCTCACTTACTAAGGTCTTCATGCACTCAGTTTCAGGAGGCTTCCTCTTCACTGAAAATACAAAAGGATTATACATACTTATATAATATCAAAATACATTCTACTCATTGATTGATTACTTTCCTTAGACTCACTAAGACACCCTTTTATACACTTTTTCCCATTACAATACCGTGGTCAACAAACCATGGGCGGATCTCAAAAACATACAAAAACTAAGGGGTATTGACCTTCCTCAAGCCCCCTGACTCCTAGTGATCTGTGCTACTCACACTTCGCTCCTCAAAATGTGGAGACTTTACAATATCTTAGTGAAACATTGACCGAGGGGACCCCATCCCAACCATGGAGGAAAGGAGTAGAGCCTCATACTATCCAGTTTGTTGGGAGAGAATATGAGTTAATGCTCAAATGGAAAAATATGCTGACCCTCGAAACCCATTTGTTTCTTTCTAGATAGGTGATGTCCTTGTCTCCAATGTATTACTAGACCTAGGATAAGCCATCAATGTTATGAATAGGCAAACCTTGGAACAAATTCGATTGGACCACATCCATCCTACCCCTATTGTGCTTGAAATTATTGACAAATCCAAAATAAAGCTAGATGTAGTATTAGATGATATGGTTTTTTCAATTCATTTTTGGGAATACCCCACAGATTTCACTGTGATTCAGCCAAAAAATCTTATTGGAGGGCATCCCTTGGTTTTGGGATGACCATGGCTTGAAACAGAAAATGCCTATATAGGATGTTGCTTTAGTGATATGTATATTTATCATTAGGATGCTAGGAAAAGGGTCACCTTGTACCCACCTACTATATCCAATAAGGAGCTTTGAGATACCTTACGGCTAGACTATGACAGTAGTGATGAGGAGACTCAGTCTGTTTCTTTGATCCAATGATATACTGAGTCAAATGAGGGGGGTCAGATTTCAGATTCTCGAACAACTTGGACACCATGCCAAATTTTGAGTCAATGTCTCATATATTTATCTCGTGTTCTCAGGAAAACTATGATTCCTAGCCCTTTCCACTATAGGGTTTAGCTGCATCTACTAGAATTCTTGAGTCCGAGACCACTCTTGTTGAGATTCGTTTAGGAAAATCTTTATATATTAGTTCAAACTTAGACCAATCCCAACAAGATCATCTTGTGAGCTTGTTACGAGACCACCTTGGTGCCTTTGCATGGAGCTATGGGGACATGAAAGGTATCCCTCTTCAAACTTGCACTCATCATATGCACATTCAGGAAGGATCCCGACCAGTTTGAAAGCCCCATAGGCATATGAATCCCACACTAAGAGATATTGTTAATAAAGAATTACAAAACCTCTTAGAAGCTAGATTTATCTATCCTATATATGATAGTTAGTGGTCCTATCCATTAGTGATAGTCCCAAACAAAGATGGGAGATGGAATATTTGAATTAACTATAGAGAATTAAATAAATCCACTCTCAAGGATTATTTTCCCCCTCCATTTATCAATTAGGGGCTTGATACCCTTGCCAGTAAAAAGTAATTTTCATTTTTAGATGGCTTTAGCAGTTATAACCAAATACAAATAACACTTGAGGATCAGGACAAAACCAGTTTTACCTTTCGATGGGGAACATTCGCATATTGAGTGCTTCCTTTTGGAATTTGTAATGTGATAGCTACCTTTCAAAGGGCAGTATCGGACATTTTTTTTTACCTTGAGTGTGTAGATGTTTATGTGGACAATCTTTCAGTATTTGGTGATTCTTTCCAAGAATCCCTCAAAATTTTAGAAAAAGTGTTTTTTCATTTCCAATAAGCTTGCCTCGTTTTGAGTGATAAGAAATATAGGTTGATGTGTAAATCCGGGGAAGTTGTTGATCATTTTGTCTCTCAGAAAGGTATTCAGGTAAAATCAGTCAAAATAGAAGTTATCTTACATCTTCCTGCACCCAAAACCCAAAGGGAAGTGAGATGATTCCTTGGACATGTGGGGTATTACCGAAGATTCTTTGAAAACTTTTCTAAGATAACTACCCTTCTTTTCTGACTCCTAGATAAGGATAGTGATTTCTCTTGGACTAGAGCCCGCCAACAAGATTTTGAGAAGTAGAAAGAAAAACTAGTATAGACATGAGCCTTGAGGGGATCTAATTCATCTCTTCCATTTCATATTTCCTCAAATGCCTCAAATACCATTATTGGTGCAACTTTAGGAAAAGAATAAAATCAACAATCCTACGCTATCTACTTCATTAGTAAAAACTTGTCACCTGCTGAATTGAATTATGCTGTGACTCAAAGAGTTTTTAGTGGTGATATTTTCTATTAATAAATTCAAACACTACATTATAGGTTATGAAATTCTTGTACATACATACAATTCTTCCATAAAATACTTAATGAATAAACCTTTGACTAGTGGTCGAGTGAATAGGTGATTACTTTAACTGTAGGAATTTAGTGTTACCAGTATGGATAGACTAGGAAAATCTAATGTTGTAGATAGTTATCTTTTTAGATTAAATAATCCTTGTGAAATAATTCCTGTAGAGGATTCTTTTCTTGATGATGATAGTTTTTTGTGTCAACAAACTCTCCTTGGTTTGTTGATATAGCTAATTTCTTAGTTACATGAAAAAACACTACCTCATCTATCCACTTGAGAGAGATGAAACATTATTCTGAAAAGTGCCTCATATTCTTGGATTCAAGGGGACATTTTTTACATTGGAACTGACCTCATTATTCGTAAATGTGTAAGCGAGGAGGAATTGTTTGATATCTTAAAAGCTGCTCGGGATGAACCTTGTGTGGGGGCCATTTTGGTGATAGAAGTACATCATATAAAATCCTTCGTGTTGGCTACTTTTGGCCTTCCTTATTCCGAGATGCTAAACTGTATGTCAAGCATTGTGATAGTTGTCAATGAATGGGCCAACTTGATTAAGCCAATGAAATGCCTTTGTTTCCTCAAGTTATAATTGAATCCTTTGAAAAACGAGTTATTGATTTTGTATGACCTATAGCTCCAACAACCTTTAAAAAAGACATATACTGGTTTCCACATACTTTGTAACAAAATGGGTAGAAGCTAAAGTTGTCTCTTTTTCCACTAAAAAGTTGTTGAATTTTTATTTAGTGAATTCTTCACTAGATTTGGCAATGCTAGAGAAATTATTTCTGATAATGGATCTCAGTTTGTTTCCAATTTGGTGAAAGGTAATGGATCAATATAAAATTTCGCACAGGAAATCAAAATTGTACCACCTGCGGCAAAATAGCCAAGTAGAATCCACTTGGAAGGTGATCGAGTTCATTCTTACCAAAATAGTGAATCTGCATAAGAAAGATTGGGAAAACATGTTACTTGAGGCCTTATGGCTTCATAGAATTACCTGGAGGAATAGCAGAGGTTACACACCTTATGATATAGTGTACGAAAAGCAAGTCTTATTTCCGATTGAATTCCAAATCAAAACTTTCAAAAATATTGTCCAATTAGGATTGGATCTCTCAGAAGCACACTAGCAACATCTCTTATAGCTAAACGAACTTTATGAAATCAGAGGATATTTTTTTCAACATAATACATTAATGCAACAACAATGAAAGAAATTGAATTACAAACTTATAAAAAAGAAGTAGTTCTAACCAGGTGATTGGGTGCTCTTCTATAATTCTATATTTGAAAATTTTAAAGGAAAATTTTGTACACGTTGGATGGGACCTTATGAAGTGGTGAAGGTTTTTGAAAATGGATCAGTAGAAATCAAAACCATTCATGGACGAGAATCGATTTTCCTTGTGAATGGGCATAGAATTAAAGTATATTTTCAGCCCACCACCAAGGAAAACTTTATACAACAAGTACAACATCAACCATAATTAAGAATGGTAGGTGGTGATTCCAACCTACTAAAAATATGATTTCTCTTTTCCAATAATAATAAAACAAATTGAAGCACGAAAATAAAAAAAATAAAAATTAAGTCATTGAATTTCTTTTTACCTATGACTATGAAAATCGATTTACTGTCATGGTTATGGAAAGATCTGCTTGAAAACCATCATGTTGGTGGGTGGATTAGTTTCTTTAATAAAAATGGATGTTACTTGATTATTGTAAATGAATATTTTCCTTGAGAAGAAGAAGGTCTTTGTAAATGTTTTTTGGTGAGAGCAGAATGACTGGCAGAGTGGAACCCTTATCTAAGTTTAAGGTACTTGACATAAAATTCCCACTGCAAATAATTTATTCATGGTACAACATCATGTGGAAGAGACATCTGAGAATTGAGGTAAGAAAATTTCCTTTCTTCCTGTTCCCTTTTTTGTCATTTTCCCTGTGTTTCCTCTTTTGTTCTGCTTAAAATTTTCTTCCTATTCTTCACAAGTTTCATGTCTCGACTTCTATTTTCCCTTTTATTCCTAAAAATTTTTCCCCCACTCCCTTTTCCTGTATCCCTCTGGTTTTGTATCCCATTCTAAGTGCCCTCAATAATTTCCTTCCTTTTCTAAAACTTTATGCCTCTACCACTTCTTTCTTTCGCTCATAATTGTTTTGGAGGATCTGATGAATATTTGAAGACCACACTTCATCATATCGAGGACGCATAATGACACCTAGAAATTGATGATAGAATAAAATCCTTTAAATTCTTCAATTTATTGATGAATTCAGCCTGTGTATAGCAAAGGCAATTTGATTTTTGTGAGAATCCCTCATGTAGTACAGGAACCGCAGCTTCTGGTGCAAGAACATGTTTCAGTACAGGAAAGTTGGGTTCGGGTGTAGGAACCCTATCATAGTACAGGAATTTTGTTGCAATCATGAGTTTTAATTTATTTAAATGATTGTTTAGAATAATGATGTCTATTTTTTAAAAGCCATGATTGTTAAATTTTTTATTTGATTGACATTATTCACCACTACCAATAGGAATAAATATTTTAAGTGCAAGGATATCATGGTCTAGTTAACCTTATTTTTAAAGCACTTCCATGATCTAATTAAAATCATGATGGGGATTGGGGATGTGGGTTAAAGATTCCTTCATTAAATGATTGATTAACCAAAACTTATTACCTCTTTATCATAATTACTCTACTTCACTCAAAATCATACCAACTCTCCGGCCTTTCCAATAAAAATTTCTACATTGATAGGGTAGAAATCATTCTAATCACGGATATAAGCGGATAGGGTGTTGAGTTACATGAATTAAGGCATCGGTTCATGCAATTTAAATTTTACAAATGCAAAGATCGTCAGCACACCCTTAGTATTTCAAGATTTTTTATCCAGAAGGATCTTCTTTGCAAGATTTTGTAGGAGAGTGTGGGTTTTGTAACCTTCGAATGATATGGCATTGGTCTGCATTGAGCCATGGTCTGTAATGGAGCTAGAGGGGACAATTGAGTACGAGGACAATCTTCCCTTATTGCAAGAAACAAAGCTTCTTCTTTTCCTGCTCAAATTCAATGGTTACGATTTTTCTATAGATCTGGAGTTTGCACACACCTTCGATGGAAGGATGACCACAGTTGGATCTTTCAAGTTTCAAGTGATAGAGAAATCCATTTCTTAGGCCACTGAGCTACCATCAAAGGGTGATAAATGGTTTAAGAAAGGCGAAATGGAGAAGGGTGTGCGGCATCATTTTCTGCTTGAAGAAGACCACGTTGTGAACTCAAAGGTTGGATTGCAAAGGAAATGTTATGGTTAAGAAATGGAATTTTTTTGTACATTCTCCATAAGTTCCTCATCTATGAAGGGAGGTACTCGTTAACCCATATATATCACATTCAGCTACTGCTACATTTTGAGTCAGTTAAATTGATAAATTTTCACAATTTTCTATTGAAAATTTTATATAATATGTCTAGAAGTGTGAAAATGATCAAGAGAGATCATATAGGTTTTAAATTATACCACTATGGCCTAATCAAAATTCTTGTTAGAAGGAGTTGGAGAACAGAGGCACTATATGGGAGACATTTTTGAAAACATTTCAGGGTGAAAGCACAATGAAACAACCTCGTGGTAGGAGTCAGTGATAGAAAGGAAGGAAAAAGGTTGTCAAGTCAGCAGTTAGTCACCAACAGGGGAAGAATCCACCACATTTAAAAGGTGGCAAAGGAGGAAGAGCAAAAAATGACGAACCACAGTCTAAGGAGTTGAAACCTAAGAAGAAGGAGCAGAGTAAGGGATAACATGAAATTAAGAAGCTTGAACCTTCACAAAGGGTTACACGAGGTTCATTGAAAATATGCCATGCTCCTATGGGAAAAGATGTGGTTATGAAAACTACCACAGTGGAGATCATTGAGGACTCTGATGATTGTGTTCCTTCGAACCTCCTATGGTGATCCTTGTAAAAAAGTTGATAATGCAAAATAACCTTTATATATTTCCAAAAGTTGCAGCCTCAAGTACTTTGATTTTTAGTCCGGGTTATGTTGAGAAGGATGATTACATTACTATATCATCCTTGATGAAGGAAGCCAAGAATAAGAGGTATCTTCCAAATAGGACATAGTGCTAGAAGAAGACCCTATAGTAGAAACACGTGAGGATATTATTCCTCTGAATCTTGAAACTTAGGACTTTGAAAAAAAAATAGAAAAGATTGATACTTTTTATGAGTCAATGGCTGAAAGGGCGACAATGCAAGAACAATATGAAGAGAAAAAATATTCCCTTGATGTAATTCAAGAGTTGAAACAACAAATATACGAATTTCAAGTGTTAAATCGATGTGTAATGGATTAGAATACTACACTGAAGAGAAGGAATAAATAATTGTTAAACACAGTTTAGGAATGGATGTGACACACAAAAAAATGGAAATTTCATGAATCTCACTATAAAGATCATTTGAGGAAAGCAATTAAACACCTAAGGAAATCCCATATTAACAAATTGAAATTGTATGGGTCAGGAATCAATATTCAGATCTAGAAGTAAAGGAAGGATTTCAATTTATTTCTTTTGCAGAGATTAGTAGTTGTGTGAGGACACACCACAAGATGAGGTTGGTGGGATGTTCGTGATCACAATTGTCCATTTTTTAACCTTGTCCTTGCCCTAAATATGCTACCCAAACCTCTATTTCATAGCTAATTAAAACCTTTACACATCATTCTTGATATTTTTTTGTGATTCTATTAGATATGAACTATAAGGGCTTAATTTTTTTTAAAAGGGTTGAATAGGCTTAATTTCCTCTGTAACTTATCTTTTTGTATTTCCTTAAGGCATGGTGACTAATTTCATTAATCAAACTCGAAGTTTGATTGGTGCACAATTCACAGTTCTTCTACCACGCATCATTCATGTACCAGGTGGACATCTGGTGCATTTGTTTTAGATTGATTCCAACAACACTACACTTGTTAATGAATTGTGGGCATCCCTTGTCGAGGGTTTGTTCCATTTTCTTCATTAGCTCTGGAGCATTATGGATGAGCTAAAGACAAGTTTGGATCATTATGAATGGACTAAAGGTGGAGGTTTGTCACTGTTCAAATGTGTTTTCCTATTAAGTTTTCATCATAGACGAGAGCCGATTTTTATGTCTAAAATAGGGATTCTAGGATAGGCTTCATTAGGAATTCTGTGAATAATTTATGATACAATTTTGTTTTAAGTTTATAATCTTATATTTCTCTATCTCTCTGGGCTAGATCCACGGTTTTACAATGTATATTTGCAGAAAAATTTGAACAAATACAGAGCTAACTCCAGTTTCATATTTTGGTTACTATCATTATCTTTAATGTTCCCTTTCCATAGTTGATTTCAAAATTTTGTAGAGGGAAACGAGTTGGTTGGCTAGGGCCCAGCTCGTTCTCCCTACTTTCATAAGGTGTTTAGATATGGTTATGTGAATGTGAGAAGAGTGATTTTATTTCCATGCTTGAGCTTGAAAAATTTATGAAACCCTTGTGAATGTTTTGTGTGTGATATCAAATCTGAGGATTCTCCATGTGGTTGATTCAATTCCCAGTTTTAAGTATTTCTTTACATTCTTGAAATTATTGCACTGCTTTGTGCTTTTTTTCCTGAGAAATGTTTTATGAGTTATTTCCGAGATATATGTTAAGGTTATGAGTTTAAAGTTTAAGTCATTTTATTTTCAGCATATGTGTGCTTTTACATAAATACAAACTTTGGTGATATAGTAACAAATCTACAAGTAAAGATTAAAATTGTAATGATTTTGTATATGAACGTAACTTGAAAATTATTGATTACAGGGATTGTTTATGGTGTCCCTTTTTCAGATTAATGATTTTTATAGAATTTATCTTTCAAAATAGAGTTTATCTATTTTTATGACTGAGATCTAAAAAGGATTAAGTCCTAGCACTTGGATAGGTACTCTTATTTACAATGCAAGTGCGTTTTCTTTTCTGCTATTGAAATATTTCTTTTCCATTCTTTTATAGTCTTTTTCATTGGGAATTTTGGATTTGGAGTCTTTTCATTAAACTTCAATCATTATTTTTTCCTCTTCGTTTTCATTTATTTCTAGCTATAACACATTTATATTCAATTGAAGGGTAATTTGAATAGAATTCTCGTAGTGTAGAAATAGTGCATTCTAGTGTAGGAATAATGAAGTTTTGGTACAATAGCAATGAGTTCTTAGTACAGGAATAGACCATTCCAGTACAAGAATAGAATGTTCCAGTATAGGAACAAAACATTCATGTACATGAATAGAGTATCCTAGTGTAGGAACAAGACTCATTTCAGTACAGACATGTAGTTTCTCTAGTACAGGAATGAGATATATTTAGTAAAGGACACATATTTATAAGTATGTTAGAAGATCATTCCTTTTGTTCTTTTAAAAGAATTGGAGTTTTTATTACAGGAACATATTTCTTTTTCCAATATTCTTTTCAGATTGATTGCAAGGTATGCTTTAATTTTTGTGTCAAGGTTTCTTTGTAAAGTATTTTACTTAAATCTAATCCAATACCCAAGGTGGCTTGGTGTTGTTTTTCTGAAGGTTTTCACTACAATTTCATTTCTTGTTGATTCTACAAAATTTAGTTATAAGGTTGGAAGTAGGATTTACAAAAGTTTAACTAGAAGTCTTTGGCGTTTCCTGTATTTTTCCTCTAAGCTTACATAGACCTGGGTTGACAAATTAAGTCTTGAAGGAGTATATTGAACTATAACTCTATAACCCAACAACTACGACCTACGAGAGACATTGAATTTCCAATTAAACTAACATTCAGGGCCACACTAGCATCTAAAGAAACCTACAAAATGAGCGTGCCACACTTAATGGAGTTAAAGAAAATTAACTTCAGGAATTACTAAACAAAGGTTATATTGGATTGAGTGTTTCACCATGGGGAGAACTAGTTTTGTTTGTGAAATAGAAGGATGGTACATTAATATTATGTATTAACTATAAGAAGTTGAATAAGTTAACAATTAAAAATAAATGTTTTCTTCCTAGAATCCATGACTTATCTGGTCAAGAAGGAGAGGTTGCTATATTATCTAGAATAAAATTAAGGTTTGGATATCATCAATTAAGAATCAAAGATGAATATATTCCTAAAACAATATTGAAAACTAGATATGGGCACTATGAGTTTATTGTTCTTTCGTTTGGACTTATGAATGCACCAGCTACATTTATGTGTTTGATGAGTAGTGTATTTAATTAATATTTAGACAAATTCATGTTAACATTTATCAATGACATTTTAATTTATTCAAAGGCCCTAGAGGAACATTAACAACACTTAAAAATAGTATTGCAAACACTTAGGGAACATCATATTTATGTTAAGTTCAATAAGTGTGAGTTCTACCAAGATCAAATATAGTACCTTAGGCATGAAAATTCTAATGATAGGATAGTTGTGGACACTGAAAATGTTAAAGTCATTCTTAAATGGAAATTTCCCAAGAATGTGGAAGATGTTACATCGTTTATGGGTATTATGGGGAATTATCATAGATTCATTAATGGATTTTCTAAATTATCTCACCCCATATATTCGTTATAGAATAAGAGGGTTCAATTTGAATGGAAACATAAATTTCAAGATACTTTTGAGTAGTTGAAGCATCTGCTCACTATAACACTTATGCTTAAAATAGTTGACCCTGATTGTTTTTTGCAATTTGTAATAATGCATGTTCAGAATGCTTAAGACGAGTACTAATGGAGGAAAATCATGTGGTAACCTATGAGTCCATAAAGTTAAAATACCATGAAAGTAATTATGTGGTGTATGGTTTGGAATTGGTTGACATCATACACACACTAAAAATGTGGTGACATTATTTAATTGGAAATAAATTCACACTATTCATTGGCCATCTTAGTTTAAAATACGTTATCACCCAATCTAGCTTGAATGTTAGATAGGCCAAATGGGTGGCCTTATTAATAGAGTATGATTTTGATACTAAACATATTAAGGGGAAGGAAAATAATGTAGGCTATGCACTAACCTGATGTTTGAAAACATTATGTAAGGTATCCATAAGTAGTGTTAAAATAGATTTCATGGAACAAATAAAACAATAACTTTGGAAGGTAAATATTACAATAAAAGTTGAAAAATGACACTCATCAATTAGAAAAGTTAGAATAAGAACTTAATGAGATTCACCTATTAACCATTAAGGAAATAATTTATGTCCTTGATGTGTCAATGATCAAGATGAACACCATAAGATGCCTTTCTTTTCACTCACCCATGTTATCAAACAATCATTTTAGCAGTTCCAAAATATTTATTTTTTCTTTAAATGAAAACATATGTAGCTATGTCTTCGGTGTTAATACATAGTTGAAGAGCATCAACATGGTAGAAATGTTAAACAACTTCTTGTAGGTTTTTTTAATCCATTTCTTATACCAGAATGGAAATGGGAAACAATTTCATTAGATTTTATCACTAGATTACCTAAAACTAAAAGACAATATGACTCAATGATGGTTGTAATATGCAAATTGACAAGTGTTTCTCATTTTATACATGTTCAATAGAATTATAAATATATTCATGTGGAAAAACATCGTATGAAAGAATTTTTCATATTACAGGGATTACTAAAAATTATTATATTTGACAAGGATGCAAAGCTTACTTCCAATTTCTAGAAAGAATTATTTATAGTAGTGGGAACACTACTAAAATTCAACACTCCATACCATCGATAGATAGATAAGAAAACTGAAAGGACCAATCAAATCCTTGAATACATGCTATGCGTGTATGCCACAAACCAATGTTAAGTCCCTATAATACTAGTGTAGCCCCCTTATTGTTAGTATTAGTGTAGCCCCCTTATTTTTATTTTTGTGCCCATTTACACCCCATATTGCTATTTTTGTTCCCCATAAAAGCCCACTATTGTTATTGTTGTGCCCATTTTTACCCCATATTATTATTGTTGTTCCACATAAAAACCCATTATTGTTATTATTGTGCCCTTACATTAATATTGTTATGTAAACTTTGATTATATTGTGACCCCTTATTGTCATTTTTATCATCCAATAATTGTTCATTTATGTCATGCAAAGGAGGTTACCCCTTCAAGAGGCTAATTTTCAAGTCATTTAAATATATTTTCTTCTATTTTTTGATCGGGTTGCATAACATTTGGTATTAGCGTTGTGAATTATAAGGTTTCACTGCTTCAAACTCGACATCTTGGAATTTTTACTAAAACCTTTTTTCTACCAAGCTTTAGAAGCTAAAATGTCAACCATGTGGAGTCAATATCATGGTGAAATTAATCTATAAATTTCAGATATTGGTTCACTATAATTACGAGATATTGTTTGAAGAAGATAGGGTTTATGCATGCCCTATAATTCAGTCTCAAATAGGTTACCTATAGAAAATCATCATAAATTTCTTTTCCAGCACCATATTAGAATTACATAAAAAGTGACTAAAATGGCACTGACATTGGGTTTTTGTATATCAATTTCATGGTTGAAGGTTGAAACAATGACACATGACACTCGTACAAGTTCGCTCTACTAAACTAGTCCATAATCAGGTTATCGTGGGAGATTTGGCATAATTGTATATTGAAGAATCAGATCTTTGTATGACTTATGGTGTTGGAAAGAAAACTTAGAGTGCTCCCACAAGACCAAATTTCAGATCTTTGAAGGTAGTCATTTCAAAGATACAACAGCTTCAATATCAAGATCCAACAATCATGAAGAAAAAGGTGTGTTTTGTTTTTAAATTTGCATAAGTCTTGTTTAAAAAATCATTCTTAAGTAATTGAGAGGGCATATTGAAGCATATATATCATTATTTGGTTCCAATATGCCTTAAAATAAAAATGGATACTCCAAGTAAGAAACCAGAAATATCTACTATGACACATGAAGAAGAGGAAGAAATGTAACATGATATATCGAAATTATGCAACCAAATGCAACAAATTTTTCTCTTTCAAATAGTAACCAAAAATGAAATGGAAGTTAATATGAATGGTTTGAAAAATGGTTTAAAAGTAGACATGGAAGGTTTGAAGGATGGATTCAAAGAAGAGATGGAAGCAAAGATGGATGGTTTGAAGAATGTTTTAAAAGCATACATGGAAGCTTTGAAGGAAGGTTTGATAAAGTTGCTACAAGCCTAATGATTCCTAATGGAGAGAAGGTATTCCATGAAACTCATGATGAGAACAAATGTAATATTAATCATGATTTGAGAGACTTTAGCTTTGGATTGAAGAGAAACCACATTCGAAAGATCGATATGAGGAAGCTTGATGACAAGGATCTATTAACATGGATACTATTGATGGAGAAATATTTTGAGCTACATGATGTACAACACACACAAAGGTTATGCATTGAATATTTATATTTTGAACCCAATCAGTTTGTATGGTATTGATGGCTCTGTTCTCATAAGCCACTCATGACTTGGTCAATTTTTACAGAAGAAATAATAGCACATTATGAGGATATAAAGAGAAACACCTTCTTTAGCCAATTTATAAGTCTCAAACAATAGGGTTCAATGATGGAGCACATTGAGGACTTCTAAAAATTGAATACCAGGGTAACTAATATTTTAGAGGAACACAGGATTGATGTGCTCATAGGGAATATAAAGGGTAACATAGAAACATTACATTTTCCTCTATGAAATTGATTCATTTGAAAAGGCATTCAGTGTGGCAAGAAAAGTTAAAAGAAAAATTATGGAAGCAAGGAAGCCTACCTCCCACAACTATAAATATGGAAGTGTTGTTGATTCTAGCCTTCCACAACCTACAAGGTTGAAACAACAATAGTTGGAAGGAAAAAGAGAAAAAGGGATTTGTTATAGTTTTGATATAAAATACACTAAAGGTCATAAGTGTGTTTAGAATAAATTATTTTATGTAGATTGTGAAGAGGAGGAAGAAAAAGAAAAGGAAACATAAAAAAATAGGATATACACTAGGGACTAGACCCAAACAAAGAAGAAATGAATCCAACCATATGTTGTAATTCATATGCGAGAATTACCACTCCTTGAACTATGAAGATAGAAGGATATATTAAGAAGAAAAAGGTAATAGTGTTTATTTATTTAGGTAGTACACATAATTTTATTCATTGTAAGATACAAAAGGAATTGAACTATTTTCTATAGCCAACACCAGAGTGTCAAGTGATTCTTGCGAATGAAGGAACTATAAATAGATATGGAAAACTCCATAATATCAAGATAGCGATGGGGAAATATGTATTAAATACTCCAATTCTTTCCATTCAACTCATTGGTGGTGATTTTGTACCAGGAGTCTAATGGTTACAATATTGGGGATGATAGATTTCAATTTTCAAGAATTTTTCTTGAATTGTTTTTGGAAGGAAAGGAAATTGAATTAAGGCGTATTATAGGGAATCTAAGGAAGATGATCATCTCTAATAGCATGAAAAATATATTTAAGAAAGAAAAATGGGGGGTAATTGCACAATTATTCTCACTACAGGTTCAAACATTGAAATCATCTATTTCTTGAGATCTCCAAAAAGTCTTGGACAATAATTCCAAGCTATTTGAGACTCCCAATTGTCTCCCACCTATTCGTACTTATGATCATGTTATTCACTTGATCCCAAGAAGTGTTCTTCCAAACATTATGCCTTAGAGATATCCTTATGCCCAAAAGAGTGAAATTGAATATATGCTTGCAAAAATGGTAGAGGTTGGTATAATTCAACATAGTCAAAGTTCTTTCCTTTCTCCAGTAGTACTAGTGCACAAGAAGTATGGATCAAGTCAAATGTGTCCAGATTATAGGGAGCTCAATAAGATCAGTATTAAAGATAAATTTCCAATTCATGTCATTGATGAATTGTTGGATGAATTGAATGGAGCAATTTACATCACCCAAGTTCGATCTTTGTTAAGGATATCGTAAAATTATGATGAGGATTAAACACATTCTGAAAACAACATTCATAACTCATGAAGGTAATTATGAAATTTTGGTCATGTGCTTTTGTCTTACTAATGCACCTTCCACATTTCAATGTTTGATTAATTACATTTTCAAACCCTTCCTTAGAAAATATATTTTAGTATTTTTTGATGATATACTAATCTACCAATTCTTGGAACGATTATGTTCAACATGTCGACATGGTTATCAAACTATTGGAGAATAAAAAATTATATTCAAAATCCTCATAATGTTTCTTTGGAGTACAAGAGGTGGAATATTTGGGTCATATTATATCTCATGAGGATGTTGACGTAGACCCTAAAAAATTAATCCATTAAGGAATGAAAGACTTCCAAAAACCTAAAGCATCTTCAAGGATTTCTTGAGTTGACAAGATATTATCCCAAGTATGTTAAGAATTATGGGAGAATAAAAACACCTCTGACAACATTATTGAAGAAAGATGCATTTTCTTGCACTTTAGAAGTATCGAAGGTGTTTGAGTATCTTAAAAGTCAATGTTCCAAGCACTGGGATTAGCTACACTAGACTTCAAAAACACATTTATTGTAGAATGTGATGCCTTAGTAAATGGAATTGGTGTCTTTTTAATGAAAGAAGGAAGACACATTGCTTTTGAAATTTGTCCAATCGAGGGAAATTATTTACACAAACATATTTATGAGAAGGAAATGTTGGAAATACTACATGCACTAAAACAATGGTGACCTTACTTAATGAGAATGCATTTCAAGGTAAAAACATATCATGATAGTCTTAAGTACTTTTTGGAGCAAATATTATCTTTAGAAGAGTATAAAAAATGGGTCACAATGATGTTGGCTTATGACTTTGAAATCATCTACAAAAAAGGCAAAGAAAATGTTGTTACAGATGTACTCTCAAGAAATAATGATGATGTCGAAGCATTTCTCTATGTCATTTCTATTATCCAATCTGACTGTATAACTAAAGCAAGGGATGAATGAAAGTGTTGGGAATGGGATCCCCCAAGGAAATTTTTGGGGCTAAAAGCTCCTCGTTTGGCCAAATTTTGTAAGAAACTTGTAAAGACTCCACATTTTTATGGTCATAGATCACGAAGGTGTTGAGTGTCATAAAGGGTTGTCCGCCCTTAGTTTTGTAAAGTAAAGTTGGCTGTAAAAGATCTACCCATGGTCCATGGACCATGGGATTATATAAAATGAGCTAAGCTCTAAGTAGTTTTAGAGTAAGGTAATGAAGAAGATAGTCATAGCTCTGATGTAAGAAGTCTAAGTTTCAGGTTGTAGTGTAGGTAGAGGCTCCGCAGCTGAGTACATAGAGGCCTAGGGTGGAAGTCCGCAGCTGAGTGCGCGGACCCCTATAGTTGTGTGCATAGGGTGGATAGAGTTTGTAATAGCTTGATGATAACAATAAAGAGAAGTATTCTACAAATTCTGTGCCTTTGTTCTGATTAATGCATCTTGTCATTTTGTGTATGAATTTCCTTTATAATGCTTACATGATGCACAAATGAATGCAATTATGTTGGGTAACTGAATGCAAGTAAGAACATCTGTTTACACGGTGCTAACTGTATGTATCTAATAAAATAAGTAATATTCTTAAGGTAACATGACAATCTATGCAGTACGTTGCCTTAGTAGCATGAAATTATCTGAATCAAAGGTTAGTGTTGTGTGAAGGCTAGCTTTACCCTTTCACGGAGGTATCGAAGGGAGGAATAAGGGGTTAGGAAGACAGAACCCTAGAACTTAACGACTTGCATGGAAACAGGAACAAAAAGAATAAACTGACATCACGACCATCTCAGGGTCTAGAAACATGGTTCCAGCATCCCCCCATACTGCTTCGGGTGAGACTTCAGTCTATGTTCTACACGCTGATGCCAAAAGGGTCAGTAGTGTAGGGATTTGTTTGGCTAACTAACGATAAACCTTGGCCAGGCCCCCTTCAAGCCAACAAATGCTTCCGTTGCTAGGATCGGAGTTTGCATAAGAGATATGTGATGTTGTGTCACTAGACTCCAGCTAAGAAAGAGATCGGAGATTGGTTGGATAGAAAGATCCACAAATTCACGACACAGGAAAATAGAGGTTCGTGCCTGACAAAGGAATAGTGGCCAGATAGGTACCTATATACATAAATATATGATATTTTCTTTTGTTCCTTTTCGGTTGAGATATATGAGTGGATCACGAAGCTAGAAGATAACCAAGGAAGGTGGAAACTTGACGATCCCACCGTGTGGACCTCGGAGCTAGTGCAGAGGTTGGAAGTATCAAAAGATAAGATCGCCTGCCTTGTCGATCATTAGCTCGATTGCGTCATAGGAGGATTTGTAATTGAATTGATGATTGACACCTCAGTCAGCTACAGTGAGGCAAAGCGATGATTTTTTAAAGGTCCATAAGGTAAGTACGTGAAATCTTTGAATACCTGGATTAAAATATTATTGTGCAGAAAATGGGTTATGCAGCTACCTTGATGTTTGGAGCTACGTGAAGAAGAAAAAATTACAGGAACAGGAAGAAAGGGTCTTGAATATAGTCCATTGGTTTCACCTAAATGAGGTGATGAAGAGGGGATAGCGCAGGCTTATCCGCGAAGTGTTGTTCAGTTGATAAGACAAGGATCCCCGCGACTGCCACCTCCACCCACCCCGCCTCCATCTTCACTACCATCATCTATGACTTCACCCATACCACCCCTACCTCTACCATAGTTCAGTATGGTGAATTTAGTGAAGTTGCCTTTCTTCAAAGGCTTGGGAAATGAGGACCCAAACCAATTCTAGTTCGTTGTGAAAGTTGTATGGAAGCTCAGGGCGTTACAGATGATAACATAAAGAAGGCAACACTGGTTAGTGCTCTGCAGGATTGCGTGCTAACCTAGTATATCAAGTACTCTAATGAGATCCCAAATGTTGGAGTGGCACACATCTAGACATCACTAAATAATTAATTTGGTAGGCCTAAATCTAAAGCACAATCTATTGTGGGGTTCAAGTAAATCACGATGCAACTAGGTGAGACACCTTGGGAACTATATCAGAGATTGAAGTGCAAAATACACATAGCTAACATGAACCTAAAGACAAACAACATTGTGAATGGTTTGTGGCTTCACTCTTACCACACCTAAGGGTTGTGTTGTCACAATAAAAGATAATGACTGCGGTCGAGGCCTTCGAAATTGCAATGTGGCTACATGAAACATCGATGCAAGATTCAAATCTGGGGGTTCAACAGATCCATGCGCAGTTGAAAAATCTTTTTCTTGTGATGCAAAGTTTGAAGCAGGAGAGAATAGTTCAACTAGAAGTGCGTGAGGAGGTATGGTGCCTAAAATGCAAGGATTAGGGGCATGGAAAAGACCATTGCTCAGTCTTTGCGAACTATTTGGTAGGAGGAGGGTCGATGCCTTTAAGGTCAAAAGCTCAGGTAGTTCCAAGTGTGGGGCCTGCATTGTGGTGTGCTATATGTGAGGTAGTAGGAAAACATTCCACGAATAACTACCATTTGTTGTAGCAGTTTATACAGACACTATAACAACTATTCTGCAACTTCTATAGTTTGGTAGGGCATGATGAGTGTAATTGCATAAGTTATGATCTAATGATGGATAGAACTCTTGCCTATAGGGTTCACGCATAAACACATCCCCCTGACCAGAGCGCGGGCATGGCGCAGACAAGCTTTCAGGGGTGCGAATGAGGCCATAGTAGAGGAGGACCCAGAAGAGGTCAGAGACAACTGATTTGCTACAATTGTAGAGGACGAGGACACTATGCCCACAATTGCACTAACCCAATCCATCTGTCATGCAAGTATTGCACTCTGTTTGATCATGAAACAGAAGAGTGTCCTACACTGATAGCAAGGATACATGACAAAGGGGTGCTACCACCTCAGCCGACTCAGAATCTGCAGATGATGAGGTTTGAGTCACGCGAAGAGGATGGGAATGTGAATATAGTGCACCAAAGTGGAATCATAATAGGAGATGATAAGGGGAAACAACCTAAAGACAGTACATGGGTTCACAAAGCTCCGGCGAAGGAGGCTGAATTTGATTTGGAGCATGCATGTGAAACATTCATGGAAGCAAAGAAGAGATTCGTTGGGGCCTCCACCTCAACGAGAAAGGATAATCCTGATCAAGAGATGGACCATTCTATGCTTACAACCTTCTCGGTGACTTGCATGAAGCTATTGTGTGATAGCAAGGCTAAGAAGGGGTTGCAAGAGCTCATCAATAGATGCGTCAGAAATAGTCCAGCTGAGCTGCGCATAGTATGAAGGCTTGGTAAACAGAAAACGAGAATGGGACAGAGATGAGATCGACCCCACGCATAGGAGAGTATGAGATGGACTAGGTTATCTTGGACTGGGGGTCAGAGGAAAACGTCTTGTCGAAGTAAACTTGGGAACGAATGGGGAGACCCATGCTGCAGTGGTCTCCAATTCCGCTAAGGATGGCCAATCGACAGAAGGTCATTTCCATGCGGTGGCTATAGTGGGTTGTTGTAGATAATGAAGGTGCAAGCGCGCTAGCTGACTTTGAAGTAATTGAAATTGTGGATGACAACAACCCCTACCCTGCACTCTTGGGAATTGATTGGGCTACTAATATGAATAGGGTAATCAATCTAAAGAAGCGAAAGATGATATTTGAGAAGAAATCACTCTGCATAATATTATCCCTAGATCTTGTCGAAGGATCATGCTATACTGAACCAGTCCATGATTATGAGAATGATGATGATCTGGACTATATCTATAAGATAAGAACGCGAGACCAAGATTGGGTGAATCCAACAGTGGATGGATGAATTACATGGGATCGCGAGAGTTCATGCACCTCGGAGTCTGATGAAGAATTAGAGCACTCGCAGAATCTGTTACATGAAGTAACTACGCTAAGCTGCAACATGATGACTCGGTCAATGTGTTGTGTGTCGTCAGAGGTAATAAATCTTCCCACTTATGATGGCCTGAATGATATAGATATCTTTTTGGATGCATTTGAGAGGTAAGTACCAGAAGAGTAATGATTCGAGGCATTGGACTAGGCACTGCGTGCTATGCCCGCAAGATGTTGGGGTATGCATAAAGGAATATTGGATGATTGGTGCGAATTTAGGCAAATGATGAGGACACACTTTAGGAAACTGAAGGAGCAAATAATAGACAAATATGATGGGAAAGATGACTCACACGTGCACTTGGCCAAATGGGCTCAAGCTTATGGAGAAAAGCCCTAACTTGAATGGTTGCACTTGTTTTGTCACACCTTGGATGTCGTCTAGATGAGCTGGTACATAGAAGCAAAGCTTCGCCATGGTACAGGTGAATGGGATATTCTGCACGAAGGGTTCATAATGACATTTAGTTTGGAAGACGGGTTTGACTATATTGATGAGGCATTACAAGAGGTGAAAGAAAAAATCTTTAGGATACTGCAGAATCCTTTAGACCTGATTCAACCTGAGTGGGCTACTCAGCTTAGTCACCCACTAGAATGTTATAACGTAATTGCTGAAGAAGAGGACGAGAATCCATGAAAAATTAACACCCCTGAAAAAGAAGGTCACCGCAAGCTTGAAGGACTGTAGGTTGAGAATCCTGATTTAATTGCACCGATGAGAACAAAATAGGTAAACATTGGCAGAGAGGCAGATCCCAAATTTGTGAAGCTTGGAGATTACTGGGATGCTGTGATGGTGGATAA
>APFE030549960.1:186912-216646 GCA_000404065.3 Pinus taeda | reverse complement strand
GAGAACATGCAACTATTTCTCCACTGATTGGGGAATGTGTCCTTGATTTGCTCCACTGATTGAGGAATTAAGGATGAGTTCTATATTGAGAGGATCAATTGACTTAGTTTAACTTAGTCAAGTCAGTTATATTAATTTAGCAAGTTGTTAAATTAATGAGATATAGTTTGTTGATGCTTGCATGCATGTGACAACTATTATTTTCAGATAATTGTGTATTCACTCATGGATAGCTGATGCATGTCAGTTCTGTCAGAGGCCTAGTTGAGATCAGATGAGGGACAATGTACTATAAGTTGGATGAATATTTTTCCTATAAAGGAAGCTCATCCATGATGAGGATTTATCTCCTTCAAGTTTGTGTAGTTAGATCAGAGGTTAGTGAGTGTGTGAAGAGGCTAATTCACACAAGTGGCAGCACTGGACCTCCAGGAAACTGCACAAGGAAATAGGATGTTTTGGAGGGTAAAGGAGAAGGTTTGTGAGAAGCCTTAACTATCAATGAGTAGCAGAGGGATTGTACTGAGAGCTGGATAGCTTTCGAGCTAGGGCTTTGTGTAATCCAGACTATATTTCCACTTGTATGATAATACAGAGATGGGGTTTTAGGTAGGTGCTTTCCCCGCGTAAATTGTTTTGTGTTATGTGTGATTGATTCCTTCTTATTAGTTATATTTGTTCTTGTTGATGTTCCTCATGGTTGATTAAGCTTCCACTAAATTGTTTGTAGAAGTAGATCAAGTGTTTTTCTTTAGTACATTGCATTACCAGGTTGATCTACAGATGGGAAATTTCTACATTGTATTAGAGTTGACTGATTTGTAGGAAAAATTCTATAAAATTCTACATGGTATTAGAGCATAGGTTTTTAAGGAAGAACAATATACAAGAAGAGGAGATTTCAAAGTTTTGAGTTTTGGTCCGAGAGTTTGCAGAGAAGATCTGAAAATTTCTATACAAATTTTTTAGAAACAAATAGCAGATTTGAATTCCTTGTGGAAAAATACCCAAAATCAAAAACAAAAATCGGCTGAATCAGAGTTCGGATGAGGGAGATATCGTTGATTTAAAATTAGCTTTTTTTCTAGAAAATTTCGTGATGGTGGGAAAGTAGAAATAGGTTGGTGTGCTAGCCAAGAACCTATATGCACTTGACGTACAAGATGCATGCAAAGCCTTAAGGAGCAAGGCAAAGGTTAGAGACTTGGTGGTTGAGAGGGAGAGTATATTACCTCTCAACATGCAGCACCAGAAGAAGTATCATACAATTGTGGAGGAGCCACAATTGGTGTAGTAGCTTCAGGAGGTTGTGGAGCAGCCATAACAGGGGAAGCCGAGAGGAGATCGAGTAGAGACATCTACTCATGTAAAGATCTCCAGTAGGGGGAAACTTCGAGCTAGGTGGGCTGAGGAATCACATGCAGCCATACCTCCAGGTAGAAGGTGGGGTGATATAGAGTGATCGTCCCAAGGAGGAGGGGCAGGATCCTTGAGGTACCCAACCTCTTGGATGAGACCTTGCTATAGGAGCCCCGATGTGGAGTAGCAGGAACTGACTGATTGGGTAGAGACAAATGTAGATGGAGTGATAGAGAGAGCGACAGTGCAGGGAATCCCAGGACATCACATAGTTAGCAGGTTGCAGCAATACGAGAGGCACAAGTGTTTTTCACAGTGCTAGGTGGCACAAAGAGGTGTGCAATGGTGAAATATGCATGGAGATGTTTCAGTAGTGCAGATGTCAGAGAGGGAGCACTTGTCAACAGTAGGTAGAGCTTCAGCATCAGAGTATGTTCCTAGCCCAACAAAGTGGTCAGTTGGGAGTTTTTTTGTTCCAAGTGTTGTTGGAGCAAGTGGACTGAGTAGATGTGTTGCATGCAGAACATTCCAGAGTTACTGGATCAGGTTTAAGAGGAAGACTTTCTTGATGAGAGGGAGTGTTGAAAAATGTGCAACAAGATATGTTAAATTTAGAATGTGCTTGAAATAGGACTCCTAAAAATAGCATGTCTAAAAATAGCATGTCTAAAAATAACAGTTTGGCCAGTGAGGTCATTAGCCACATTGGGTGAGAGGTGAAACTGCTAAAAATAGAAAGTTTGAAAAATAGCATTTCTAGGTCCCTTCCTATTTATAGCAGTCCCTAGTCTATCTATAGGAAGTAAAATTAATTTTGGTCTTAACAGCAGTTGGAAATATTAATTAATTAATTCTCCATGAGTTAATTAGCTTAAGGAAAAGCAAACTTGAAGTCTTTGTGAGAAACATGCAATTATTTTCTCCACTGGGATTGGGGAATGTGTTCCTTGATTTGCTCATTTGGTGAGGAATTAAGGATGAGTTCTATATTTGAGAGGATCAGTTGACTTAGTTTAACTTAGTCAAGTTTAGTTAGATTAATTTAATAAGTTGTTAAATTAATGAGATATAGTTTGTTGATGCTTGCATGCATGTGATAACTATTATTTTCAGATAACTGTGTATTCACTCATGGATAACTGATGCATGTCAGTTCTGTCAGAGGCCTAGTTGAGATCAGATGAGGGACAATGTACTATTAGTTGGATGAATATTTTTCCTATAAAGGAAGCTCATCCATGATGAGGATTTATCTCCTTCAAGTTGTATAGTTAGATCAGAGGTTAGTGAGTGTGTGAAGAGGCCAATTCACACAGGTGGCAGCACTGGACCTCAAGGAAATTGCACAAGGAAATAGGAGACTTGGAGGGCAGAGGAGAAGGTTTGTGAGATGCATTTGACTATCTATGAGCAGCAGAGGGATTGTATTGAGAGCTAGATATCTTCCGAGCTAAGGCTTTGTGTAGTCCAGACTATATTTCCACTTGTATGATAATACAAAGATGAGGTTTTAAGCAAGTGCTTTCCTTGGGTAAATTATTTTGTGTTATGTGTGATTGATTCCTTCTTATCAGTTATATGTGTTCTTATTGATGTTTCTCATGGTTGACTAATTTTCCACTAAATTGTTTGTAGAAGTAGATCAACTGTTTTGCTTTAGTACATTACATTACCAGGTTGATCTGCAGATGGGAAATTTCTACATGGTATCAGAGTTGAATAATTTGTAGGAAAAATTATGCAAAATTCTACACTTCCACTAAGGCACTCCAGCCACTAAGGCTCACGAAAGACCCAAGTTAATTAGGCCAAGGGTTTTCTCGTCTCACTCTCAACCATGTCAAGGGTTTTTTGGCTGACACTAAACCATGCCTATAGGAATCCTTGTCCACTTCACTCTCAGAAGTAGTTTATGGCTTACCACAAATTGACACTGCAAAATGATTCCTAGCTTACCACAAACCTACAATTACAAAGTGGTTTTAAGATTACCAAAAGCTTTGTGGGGGTACACATGTCTTATAAGGCTTACAACACAACTCCGACTTTTGGAGTTACCAGGTACATACTTTACAAATACCACTAGAAAACATCCTAGACTTGCTTACTAATAAATGTATGTGACACATACTACATGGTCATGAGTCTATTCTACAAAACCACAAAAAAGTTTCAACTAGTTGTCCATCATCCCCAATTTTCACTTGATTTGCACAAAATCAATATTTGTTGCACTTCAACCTTGACCACCGAGCAACTTTGGTATCTCCTTTCTATTTCTGGTTTAACTGTCTTGGATTCACCTACATGATTTGTTAGAGTAGCTAATTCTAACAAAACCACTCCATTGAGTTAGCTAAGCTCAATGCTTCTAATTCCAAAACATTTATAAGTACCAAATTAAGAATTATAACAAATTGCTTTTTTACATTGAGTTGATCAGCCTTAATGTGTTTACCTCCCCAAACTCCAATTATGTCAGGTTGACTCGAAGAGAAAGAAGAGGGTGCTCAACCTTCAGTTGCATGAGAAAGACACTTTCCAAATCTCTTTGATCTCGATAGCTAATCGACCCCACGACCTTTTCCTCACACCTAGGAAATGTTTTTCCTTCACAATCGACAAGGGCTCCTGCTCACAGGCTCCCATTTCCCGCTTCATTTCCATTGGTTCCTGACTATGATTTAGGCTCAGTGATGTCCGTTATAAATGGATTTGAATGATCCAGTGAGAGCAGACTGATTTCTCACACTCGATGGATTTTTCTCACACACATGGCCCATATTGTTATCAATATGTCCGCTATTTTCTAGCTCGCAACTCGTTCGTATCTTTCTCGGCTCCATGGCCAAACTGGTTTTTTCTCTTCCTATTCATCCATCTGCATGAAAGCCGAAGCGAATTCAGAGGAAGGAGCACTAGCGACAGTTCCAATGGTGTTATTTCTATTGATCATTTTGCGAATTAAAGCATCTCATTTCTCTGATATAGACACCAATTTCAATAATGCTCTATGTTTTATATGCAAATGTCTTCGAACACAGTAATGAAAAAGTCTATAAATATCTTGGTAAGCACCCAAATACAATAACGAAAGTGGGGAAGCGGTAGACATAGAGGGATGTCAATGTTCTGAGAAACAACATCTGGATTAGCCATATCGAATCTCCTATTGCCACTTCAGGATCCAAATACTACTACCGCTCCAAGATTTGAACATATTTACTTAACCAATCACCGTCTCTTCTCCTGTAGTTTGGACTCTCACCAGATATGAGTCTTCTAGCCACACCAGGAGACCTGTCCTCTTGTTGAAGTATCCCAAAAAAATGTGGTGAATTATCTAATATTAATACCTACAAACGATAGCCATGACTACCAACTCAATTCTTTCCCACAATTGCATGCATTATAACAGTGATGGTTGAGCAGAGACTTGGATATTTCTTTCTAATCATTAAGAGCCAACAAGGTGAATGTGTCCTCCTCCTCCTCACAAGAGTGGCAAAGAGATTAACTACCACGGCGGGCTCCTTCACCCGAGCCATGAAGGGCCACACTACAGCCACTGCTCAGCTAGCTCCCTTTAAGCAGCCACTAGTCACATGGTTATCGAGTCCCTTCATTGCAAATAAGGCACCACTAATCTTGATTTGTGATAGCGATTATGAGGACAAACGCGCAAAAATAAATCCCTTGCTCTAGTAGCAACCTCCACGTAGATGTCACCACGAACAAGGCACGCCACCTTCGTAGATCACCAGCACGCAGCTACCAACTGAGCTGAAATTTACCAGCAAATCCACTCGCCACACAACAATGAGTCTTCTCCATATGGTCATGTCTCTCCTCGATGCACACTAGATCTGAGATCAACGATTGCCTACAAATTGCAAATGTTTCAGGTAGAGCATGTCTCTTCTTACGAATATGACAAACAAATGCAAAAAAATACATGATACAAACATAAAAAATAATATTGTCAAAACAAATTCACTCTCTTATTTCCCTCAGCCCAGGGCGGGCCAAGCCGAGGAGGGACCAGGTCCTTAAGGGCTCTGATACCATGTTCAATTTCCATAAGGAAATCTATATTATCTTTTTTTTTTGCTAATGAAAGAGTCAAACCTTCAATTTCATTAATCAGCCTAAAAAGTACATAAAATACATCAATTCTCACATGGTTGTTAACCATGGAGAGATCTCAGCAAAACCTAAAACCGGGCTGAAAACATAAGCCCCCATCCCTACAACAAAACCTTACAACTTTCAAAAGAAAATTACAAGAGTCTAGAAATGGACCCGAAAAGAAACAACAGTTGCAAAAATATAAAGGTTTCGCATCTGCCCAAATTCTTAACCCAAGAATCAGTGGCCTAAGTGAAGAGACTCTTGGCACTAAGGAAATACACTTCCCACCAAATACAAGCTTTCCCCTTTAATCTCAATCGTTGAACCTCTTCATTCGATCCAATGGCTATGGACAATATCGCTATGATAAGCAACACACCGTTTACCACAAGGAGCTGTAGATATTCACTGTCAATCACATCTATTGATCTACTTCATGAGATCCAACGACTAAGACCAATATCGTACACGCCTACATATGCGAACATTAGCGTGCGATGAGGGTGGAATTCCTCTTCACCCCACCACCACGTGGAGCACCCTGAGTGGAATCGCTCCCGAAAAGGAAATACCACTTCCCAGTTGTGAGGGCTGTGAACACCGGAAAACCATTTAGGTCACGGTAAAATGAGCCAAATGGAAAAACCTCTGGTTTTGTGGCCTCCAAGTGTTCCCGGCTCCCAACCATATGCTGCATCCATCCTCCTTGACCCGATGTGAGTTGAAGTAGCCGCCATCCTTCCTGTTATCCACAAAACCAAATCGTCCTTGCTATTGCAACTATAAAATATAGTGAACATATTAACCTGAGATTCACGGGTTGACCACTGTAGGCCACTCCCAAAGGACCCAATTGTGAGCAACCCTCTAAACAAACAACTGCTATTCAGATGTGCCCGCCTCCATGGTTCTTTTAAGGAATGTTGTCTTATCTTCATCTGCTTGGTTTTGACACTCCACTTTTAATCTGTTTCGAGGGAGCTCTTGCCAGTTCATCACCACCCTATTATTTGTGCAGATCACTCCTTGATTGGCAATCAAATCTGCTAGTTTATTGGCCTTTCTTTGCACATGTGTAAAATTGACTGTTCTCAAGCTCTAAAGATGACTGTGAATCCATTGAAAGACATGGATCAACTTCTAGTTTCTCGAGGCTTTTTCCGGTTTCGTTCCCCAGCTTATTCTCTTGCCGAGTTAATGATTAACTCAGAATCAGCTTCAATGATCATATTTTGTCAGTTTTCCTAAACCAGGAACTCAAGACATTGTTCCATGGCCATTAACTCCGCCATGTTGTTGGTGGCTTTTCCTAAGTGACCATGGAAGATAAATAGAATACTTCCATTATCATCCCTTAACGCCCCTCCATGGTCAGCTGAGCATGGATTACCTTTAGAAGCACCATCAATGTTGAATTTCAGAAAACCTTTGGGGGGTGATGCCAGAAATCTAGCTCAGGATCCAAAATTAAGACTTTCCTAATGATGAACAAGTCCCTGCAACTCTAGCTTACATAGAATCCTCTAATCTGTTGCAGAAGGGGGATTCATAGGGAGATTTCAAACTATAGTGCCAACCGTTTCCTTAATTTGTTTTAGGATCAGATCATAGAGACAATGGGATGATTTCTTAACATTCTTGAAGATTCTATTGTTCCTTTCTTTCCAGATATTCCAAATGATGAAGCTTGGTGTAAGTGCCCAAGCTGAATTCAGAACTTCATTATCCGAAAAGTTCCTCCTCCAATTGCTGAGGGTAATGAAAAGACTTCCAATGTCTCTGTCAGATTGTTGGAAGATAGAGGTGAAAGAATCCCATAATCTGGAAGTGAAAATGCAGTTGTTGAGAAGGTGCTCCATTGTCTCCTCTTGAGCTTCACAGAGCTGGCATCTAGAAGGCCCTAGGACACCCGTCCTCCTAATGTTATCCCAGGTCAGAATTTTCCTGTGCAGTACTAGCCACATAAAAAGTTTTATTTTCACCCAACCTTGATGCTTCCATAGGTTTTGCCAAATCCTATCTGGAGCATGGGAATCTAGTTCAAGGAGAATGAGCTTAGCTTCCTTAAGATTATAGGTCTCGTCATTATTGTTGCCCCATCTCAATTGGTCCTGCCCCCTTGAAACTAGAATTTTCCTTTGTTCTGACATTTTCATCAGTCTATCAGCCTTAGCTTTTAGGGGACTGTAATTTCTGAGATCAAATTCCCTCTAGTTTCTCCATTTCCCTGAACTATTGTTTTGATCCCAAAAATCCTTAGCTTTGGTTAGCTCCTTAGTATCTGTCTCTGCTTTGAGGTCCTCCAAATCCTCCTTTAACAAAATAGGTTCTTATTGCCATCTATCCTCCCAGAATAAGGCTAATTCTCCCTCTCTAATTTCCCAAAAGCTGTTATCTTGAATTAAGCCTTTGTTTTCCTAGGCTTTATTCCAAATATGTGATCCTCTTATGTTACCATCCATCCTTATGTGGTCATTATCTAGCCAAGAGCTTGCATATTTTTCTCTCCAAATGATAGCCCAATGTGCCTTTGGTTCTTTTATCCATCACCACGATAATTTCACCCTTAAAACCTTGCTTAGAATCTCAGGATCATCCAATCCAAGACCCCCGTGGTTTTTGGGTTTGAAGATTTTTTCCCATGCAACTAAGGCCCATTTCTTCTTTTCTTCCCCCTTCCCCCAAAGAAAGTCTCTTTTTATGTTTCTCATTTGATGCAGGACTCCTTTAGGAGAAAGGATAACTAAAATCATAAATACTGGGATTGATTGTAGAACAACCTTTGTGAGGCCTAACCTGCCAGCCAAGTTTAATCATCTTATAGTCCATTTCCTGGTTTTGTCTTGTAATTTATTAATCATCGGTTCCCAAATGCTCTTCTCTAATGGTTTAGCAGTTAGAGGAACTCCCAGATATTTTGGGGGGAGAGAATCTCTTTGAAAGCCCAAAATTATAAATATATTCTTCTAAATAGCAATGTTAGTATTGAAGAAAAAAATCTTAGATTTGGAAAGATTAACTTCCATACCTGAAGCCATGGCAAAGTCATTGAGGATTTGTTTATACGCAAGAGCTTCTTTGATTGTGGGGATTCCTTGCAACATGGTGTCATCCACAAATTGTTGATGAGTCAGGGCTTGTCCATTGTTAGAGAGTTGGAGACCCTTGATTTTCCCAACTTCTTTTGCATGCTTGATAGACCTACCCAGTCCTTCCATCATGAGGATGAAGAGAAAGGGAGAGAGTGGGTCACCCTGCCTAAGGCCTCTGGAAGGGATGAAAATCCTTGAAGGAGAACCATTGACTAGAATTGAAAAACTAGAAGAAGTCACCAAAGCCAGGATCCATCTTACCCAATTGTGGTCAAACCCAAAAGAAATAAGAACTTTCCTGATATGGATCCAATTCAGCTTATCATAAGCTTTGGCTATGTCCAATTGCATGATCATTCCAACCTTTCTCTTGCTAGTAAGAGAGTGCACCACTTCATGTGCTTGAATGATGTTATTAAGAATTTGCCTTCCTTCCACATATCCAGATTGTTCCCTCGAAACTAGTGAAGGAAGGAGGGGTTTGAGCCTGTTTGCTACAACTTTTGATATTATCTTATAAACCACATTGCACAAAGCTATATGTTTGAACCTATCAGGGGTTTGAGCCAACTCTTATTTAGAGATCAGGGCTAAAAACGAGGTATTCAGAGCCTTCAAAATGGTTTTGTTCATTCTGGAATCTTCCACTACATGCAGAATGTCCTGTTTGACAATATTCCAGCAAGCTTTGAAGAAGTCAACATTGAAACCATCTGGGCCTGGTGCCTTACCATTCTGCATTTCTTTGAGTACCCCACTAACCTCCTCTTCAGTCACTAGCCTGTAAAGGTTAACATTATCCTCTCTGGATACCATCCTAGGTATAGGCTTAGTGAAGTCCCAAATGTAGTGTTCTCTATCATAATAGGTTTCCTGTGCTATGTTTTGAAAGTGCTGAACTAGAACTGCTTCTATTTCTTCATGAGAATTGAGAAGATCTCCTCTTTCATCCTTGATCAAAGAAATTCTATTATGAGCTTTGTTTGCCATGGTGGATTTGTGAAAAAGTATAGTGTTACGTTCGCCTTATTTTAGCCATTGAACTCTAGATTTTTGTCTCCAAAATATTTCCTCTTATTTGCATAAATTCTCCCAGTTTTGATGATATTTGGTGGCTTGATCACTTCTGAATTTATCATGGCCCTCTGTTATAAGGGCTTCATTGAGTTCCTGCATTTTACCTTCAATATTTTTTTCTCTTCAAAGATATTGCCAAATTCATTCTTGTTCCAATCTTTAAGCCGGAGCTTGATGTTTTTTAGTCTTTTCTAAAGAAGGAACATTCTGGTACCCTGAATGTTTAAATCCTCTAACCACCATTTGGCTATGTTGCTGATGAAATCTAGGTGGGAAAGCTAGATGTTCTCAAATCGAAAAGGTCTGTTCTTGGGAGTGCCAATTCCTTGAACCTCTAATTGTATCGGCTTGTGATTTGAGCCTCCAAAGGGGAGTACTCTTGCTACTATTTCCTTGTCATTGAGCATAAATTCCTCTAAGATTATGAATCTGTCTAATTTTAAGGCCACCTAAGACTCTCCTCCTCTTTTATTATTCCAAGTAAAGATTCCATTACTCGTTACAATTTCCACTAGCTTCATCTTATTGATAAAGGTTTGAAAAGCCAAAAAGTCTTTGCCTAGAACTCTAGCTCCCCCTTTTTTCCATAACTAATATGATCAAGTTGAAATCACCCCCCAAGATCCAGGGTATTCCTGCATGTCTATCTTTAAGATTCTCTAGAGAGTTTAGAAGCCTGAGCTTTTCATCCATTCTTTGAGGGCCATAAACATTTGTTACCAGGTAGGTTTCCTTGTCTCCTACATGTTGAATTACTATAGATAAATAATTCCTAGATGCCTCTGCATTTATTAAGACAATTTTTTATGGGTTCCAAAGAGTGAGAATACCTTCTCATCTTTGACTTCCAGAAACTAAAATCTATTGAGCCATTTACTATGGATATCTCTTATCTTTTGGATGGAACACTTAGTTTCCTGGATGAAAATCACATCTGGAGCTGCTTTCATTCTATTACTTAGTAATCTTTGTTTTCTTTTACTACCTAGTCCCCTGATATTCCAAGAAGTGAACTTCATTATTAAATATTAGTAAAGGAGTAACTGGATAGGTATTTCATCTTACCTAAATCTATCATTAGCCTTCCACATTCCATCAACAACTCATTCTACTTTTTTCTACCCCTTTTCTTTCCTGGGTTTCTGGGTGCTAGTCCTGCTATGTTTTTCATCGTTTTCACTCCTTTGCTTCCCTGCCTATCTTTGTATCTTTGTCTGTCCACCCCTTTAGTCTGCGTTTTACATAAAAACAACTACTGAACTCTATAGAACTCTTTTGTAGGTAACGAGTCTAACCCTTCTTTGGTTCCTTGATTCAAGAAACCTTCCAAATCCAAGTTCTCTTTCTCAAGAATTTCATGGATTTTATGGTCCTTCATTTCCATCTCACTTTGGGTCATTTCTTGGTCCATCTCCTATTCAGCATCCCTCATCATAAATTCTTCCTGTTTGTTATTTTCTTGTATTTGTTCACTGTCTTCTACTTTCTCCTCTTCCACTAGACTTCCTTCCTTTGCTTTATCTACTTCTATTGAACCTTCGTCTACTTTGAGGACTTGAAACATGTTCTGGATAGCCTGTTGCCCTGCTAATTTACATGTTTTAGGTCCTCTTTTGCTTCCTTTTCCTTTGTGTTCCACCTTGAAGAATCTTTTTGAATCCTTCATTGTGTTAGTTTTGATTTTGTTCTCTGTTTTACTGAGAGGGTAGTCTTTGACCAAGTGTCCATGCTCGTGACATTTGTGACATCTGAATGGAATATGCTCATAATCTACTGTTTGTATCCATTCTTCATCAAAAACTTCCAAAATAACCTCGTCCGGCAAAGCTCTAGAGAGATCCATCTCCACACATATTCTAGAAAAGGAAGTATACTTTCCCCTTCTAATGGCCTTAGAAACTTTGACAAAACGTCCTAACTTATTTCCTATGGCGGATAAAGATTTTGTTTGCTAGTAATCAAGAGGTAGGGAATAGTGTCTTACCCAAACCGAGACCGATGTAAAAGTTTCACGTTTCAGAACAAAATTCATAATCCAAGGTCACATATAGAGGCCTGTTGTAGCATAAAAGTAGGGCCCTCCTTCAAACACTCTGTCCTTATCTTCAATATTTGCAAATACAACAGTGAAAAAACCTTAGACCCAAGATGTAGGTCAATGTTGCCTTTTGGTTTCCAGTGGTATTTAATCCACATTTGTAAGGTTTTTTCACTGGGCCATAAACCCATGAATTTACAAATGATTGCATATGTTTGCATATGATCCCTGTGCGCCTGCAGTGTTGGATCATTTAAAATGACCCTAGGTATTACCGCCGCTTTGGGTTTGCATGGTCCCATGTATGCTTTGCCTTTTGTTCCTTGCTCCTTGTCTTCTTCCTCATTTTCCTTTTCATCATTATGTTGCTTCCTTAACTTAGTTCCCTCCTTTTTTTCTTCACTGTTTCTTTCCCTTCCTTCTCAAGGCTCTTTGTCATTTTCCATTGGTTTTTTCCCCTACTGGCCACAACCTACTTCTAGGAGGGAGTGGAGCTCCCTCCTTTGCATCCTTCCATGGAGGGCAACCTTTGTAAATACCTTTGTTTTTCGTCCTGCTTCATTCCCGCCAATCTTCCCGAGTCCCCTTAGTATGGAAATCTATATTATCATTAATCAAATAATTTTACATATAAATATGTGAAGTGTTGTCTCAAGATATGGAAACTATCTTGGACACACAATCTATTGGTTGAGATAATATTTCAACCACACACAAATCTAGGAAACAAAATAGGAACAGACTCCTCTAGATAGAAAGAATCACATCTGAGACAAATAAGAATTACATATTTCAACAATTATTATTATGCAATTTCATTTTATTTTTTACCAAATCAAATTGCTTATCTCAATACTACAACATCACTATCATTATTAAACTAAAAACACTTCTCAAAACAATAATATTAAATTTTATTTTATTAAATCTTATATTTTTCACATAAAATTATCTACACATTTAACCAACTTGATTTAAAAATACCTTAAACCTTTTAATAAAATTACTTATGATTTCATAATATTAAATATTTTTCAATATAATTTCAACTATAAAGTTTATTATATATTGATATAAATAATAATATTAAAAAAAATTAATAAAATTAATGTTTAATTATAAAAAATCATAATTACGAATTCATAATATTAAATATTTTTCAAAATGGTTTCAAGCTATAAATTTTATTTATATGGATTTATTTATATGGATAATAGATAATAGATATAATAAAATAAATAAAATAAATAAATATATATATATATAATATATATTATTATATATATATATATATATATATATATGTTAATAGATAATAATAATATAATACAATATATAATAGATTATATATAGTATATATATAATATATATATATATATATATATATTATAGTAATTTATTGGGTTAAATTGTGTTATGTAAAGTTATATGAGTGGTTAGGTATTTTGTCCAAATCTTTTTTGCATAGACATCTACACACTAATTCATTTCCATGTGATGTGAGTAAAATGTTTACAGAGGTATATTTATCATCTATTAACTTCATTATTTGTAATATAATATAGGACTCAGTGACATCCAAAGTCCTAATTCAGGATTACATGACATCCAAAACCTTAATCATTCACTCTTATTATATTATTTATTCGATTAAAATTACATTATAATGGTCTAAAAACTATTATACATAATATTTAGAAATTTATCTTAAAAATCAAGAAAATCTTTACATAGGTATCTCCATCATATATTAACTTCATTATTTGTAATATTGGCATAGATCCATCTTCACTCTTGATCTACCAAGCACAAAGAGTGATCAAATCTTTTTCACTCTAAGCTAGTTAGCATATCAGGATATTTGATCCCTTTGGACGCTCAGTAGATCTAGAGTAAAGATGGATCTATGCTGGCTTAATTCTAGGCAACATTCCAAGTGAATACCATGGGTCAATACCATTGGTTCTCAATACAGTGGGTCAATATCATGTGCCATCTTTATTTTTATTAATATTAATATTAGGGATAATAATGTCTTTTTGCATGGTATTAATAATAATTTGGCACATGGTATTTGGCCCATAGGCTTCACCTAAATAAAACCTCAATTTTGAGTGTTCCTAAATATAAAGTGAATTACAGAGTAAATATAAAAACAAAAATGTTTTATTTATTTACCATACCTCTCATTTATTTATATTTTTATTAATTTATGACACCTCCTCTATAAATATGGTATTTGACCCATGACATTTAGCCCATGGTATTAAAATGGTATTTGGCCTATAGCCTTCACTTAAATAAAACTTTTTTTGAGTCTTCCTAAATATAAAGAGGTATATGGACTAAATATAAAAAAATGTTTTATTTATTTACCATACCTCTAGTCTATTTATAATTTTATTTATTTACTATACCTTTGGAATAAGTATAAAAAGAGGTTTTATATATTTACCATAAGTCCATTTTATTTATATTTTTATTTATTTACCATACCTATTTTTTTAGTGTTCCTAAACCTCTTTATACTTTAAATTTATATTGTGTTTATACATAATAATAATTATATTGGTTCCTAAATAGGGTATGTGAGATCTACCCCACATAATTAGATTGATTTCTAAATAGGGCCGGCATTAGATTTAAAATGTTAGATTTTAAACATTACATGTTAAATGATTCATTTATATTTACATTTACATTTACATGTTTATGTGAAACCTACCCCCATTCTGATTTGTAGAGCGCCTCTCGGTGCAATAATATAGCACTCCATGTCATCCAAAACCCTAATCCAAGATTACATGACATCCAAAACCCTAACCATTCACTCTTATTATATTATTTATTCGAATAAAATTACATCATAATGGTCTAAAACTATTAACCCAAAAACATTTAGTTACTTACATACCAAAAATAATCTATTTTTCCCTTGATTTCTCCTTGCCTCGATCCCACCCACCTTTTTGCTACATCAATTGTAACTATAGGAATGCATATTTACCTTTTATACTCATAACATTATCTAGAAACATAAAATAACTCCAATATCTTTTTTTAGGTAATGTGAGTCTTGAGATAAGTAGGACCCCTAATTTGTGGCTTGAATAACTGTGACTCAATGGCACCTAAGTCATCAAAATCATCGAGGATGCCTATAGCAACCAGCCAACATCTAAGTCATCAAAATCTTGATTCTACTTTGTCTGGACCACACTAGCCCTTAGCATGGTTAGATTTTTGCCCATAGGGTTTTGAACAAATGACCTTTTCACTAATGAATGCCTTAACAAAACACCCTCTCACCCTTTATTCTACACCTTGTAGGCAACTCCACTATTATAATATATAACATTATTTCATATATATATATATATATATATATAATATAAAACAAAATGTTATCAAATATATTTGGATTATAATTAACTTTTTTTATTTAAAATATAATACAAGGTTATATGACATCCAAAGCCCTAATTCAAGAATATATGGCATCCAAATATCTTTTGGTTATATTATTTATTTGATTAAAATTACATTATAGAACGTATTCACTAAAAAAATGTCACATACATACCAAAAAAAAATCCAAGTTTTCTTTCTTTGATTCCCCTTGCCTCAATCCCCACCTGTATATGCTTACATCAATTGTCAATACATATAAACCTACCTCTAACCAACCATACAAAAAGAAGTATAACACATACCCAATAATCTTAGAAATGCATTTTTTTTTTCAATTATTCCCTTCACGACATTTTTTTGGGATTGTATCTTGCCACGGCTTGGGTTCAATGGCATGTAAACTTGGTAATTGGAACATTCTGAATCACTTATATAAAACATGTTAATAACTCCAATAGTGTAATAGTTTTTGAAAAACACAAGTATTAATGGGTAATTTGTTAGATTAATCTAGGTGAAGTCTAATATCAAACCTAACAATTGCTACTAACACTAAAAGTATATCTAACAACGTGTGACCTCAGTAAGAAAACCTACTCTTCGAACATTATCACAATAAACCAAAAATATTTAACTCATAAACTTAACATCCCATTATTCTTAAAAAACCTAAAAATAATATTATATTAAAAAATCTAACAATTTAAATATAAAAAATAAAATTATCTTAGTTTTAAAAACACCGTAACTTTCTTGGTAAAACCATTGCATCATTTCACATAACATCAACACCATAAAAATAAAAAAAATACCTCCACACAGAAAAGGAAATACCTCCACACAGAAAAGGAAAAATTAGACAAAAGCATTTCACCAAATTTTTGATACTGTCATTTAATACTGATAATATATTATGTCAAAAATATTCCAGGTTATATAAAGTTCTGGAAAATGATAATATATCATCAAAAAATATTCCAACATATATAGAAAGTTCATCAAAAAGTATTCCAACATATATAAAAAGTTCTGGAATGTCAAAAATATTCCAGGTTATATAAAGTTCTGGAAAATGATAATATATCATCAAAAAATATTCCAACATATATAGAAAGTTCATCAAAAAGTATTCCAACATATATAAAAAGTTCTGGAATGTCAAAAATATTCCAGGTTATATAAAGTTCTGGAAAATGATAATATATCATCAAAAAATATTCCAACATATATAGAAAGTTCTGGAAAAATTGTTGGAAGCACATTCTTGCCATGCAAAAACTGTCGAAACAAAAGTCAAAATGAGCCATAACTACGACAGGGTCACAGAATCTTAGATAAGCCCTTCAAATATTTTCTCCGGCTTTCCGGGAGACATTTCAGTCAGCATGGCCTCCCCAGAGACATGATCTGGAAAGGACCCTTGGTTGTTCTCATCGGTGGTCAGCAGATTATCAGCTGGTGCGTCCTTATCAACTCCTTTGCTACAACATTCAAAATTTTCCTCCGGCGGCCTGGGGCACCTCTGCATATTAATGAACCCCTCGAAGATTTGTACTGGAATGGAGTCGTGGCCTTTCAATTCAGCATCAAGCAGACTATCAGTTGGTGCCTCCGGTGCGTCCTTACCGAGGCCGTGAGCTCTACATGCACATTCTGTCATGGAAAAAGAAATCCAAGAAACAATAAGAAACCCTAATGATTCGTGAAGGGAATTTCACATTGGTCGGTCGTTTCAATCATGATATACAGTTTTTCCAGAAAAGAATCTAACATCAATCGGAAACCCTAATGATCAGGGAATGAAATGTCACATCAGTAGTTTCAATCAAGATACATAATTAGAAATTTTAATAATGGACAAAAGGTCACATCGATTGTTTCAACATCAATCATTACAATCAAGATACACAGTTGTACAAGACAAATACATCACATTGTTCATTTCAATCAAGATACACGATTGTGGAGAGAAACAGATTCACAATAAAAACCCTAATGGATGACGCTCTGAGAGTAACGTTGAAAAAAAAAATGGCACAAGGTTCCTTACCACAAGCCTTTCTGCCAATGGTGTACGATTTCTGATTGGCCTCAACATAATCGTCAGCTGGTTGTTCAAATGTTGGTGTCGCGGATGGGGTGAGTCCGCCTCCACGCGTAGGGTAACCATATCTCGCCGAGCGGGAGCGCTCCCCAATAGGAGCTGTTAATTCATCGAGAGAAGCAGCGGGACCTCCAAATTCATACCAAGTTGGGTAACCATATAGAACCGGCGGTTCCCCATAAGGAGCTCGTAATCCATCGAAAGAAGAGACGGGGCCTTCCAGAGGACCTCCGAAACTACTTTCGTACCAGGTTGGCCAACCGTTATCCCTAATACGAGGCGATAATCCATCAACAAAAGCGACGGGACCTCCAAACGGACCTTCAAAACCATATTCATACAAATTCGGGTAACCAGAATGACCGGGTCGTTCCTTGAAACGAGCCGAGGATCCATCCAGAGAAGGGACAGGACCTCCCAAAGAACCTCCAAAACTATTTTCATGCCATGCATGATTAGCCATCGACAAATATGGACTGTAAACGCCTGGAATAGGACACCCATAGTAAATGTCCTGACTAGAGAGTGGTATGTATTCTCTTCTTGTGTCAGTCCCTAGTTCTGCTGGACCATGATGATCCATGGGGTGGTGCAGGGGCTTGATAGGGTATACTGCCCCACCTCTTTGTAAGGTTGGAGCGGGTGAAGAGCTGTACTCATGAACATTGGGAGGAGGGGGAAGATGACTGAGCATGGTGAGACTGGGAACGTGGGTTTCCAGTGAGGGACATGGCAAAGCATTTGAGTACAAAAATGAAGGGTGAAGGGAGCTCTTGAAGGGTATACTTGCCTGGACCAGGCAAGTAGTTGACCATGTATGAGGATTTCATGATTCGTTGTAATAACCCGTATAAACCAATAGTTAGAAAAGTCACCTCCAAGCAAACGATAAAAGCAAAGTATGCAAGAGCCATATCTACCCAAGGAATGCTCCAAAGCTCAAGCTCACACAACTGATTTAGACAGCTCAAGTGTCTTATTTATATCTGAATTATTTTTTTTTTAATATTTTTTAAAATTAATAAATATTGATAAAATACATTAATTTATAATGTGTAAATGAGTAGCAGTGTAGTATTCATTTATATAATAATTAAAATTATAAATTTTATACTATTAATTTAAAATAGAAAATAAAAAATTACGAGTGTAATTCAAAAAGAAGTTTTAAGAGGGAGGAATTGTTTGGACAGCAAAAAATGGCTAGAATCCGGGCAAAAAAATTTCAAAAAATCTTGTAAAGGCAGTGTTTGAATCATGTTTTTGATGGTGGAAATAGATTCGGCTCCATCAAAAACTTCTAAGTCACCTAAAATTATGAAGTTTGACAGTTTTTACTTAGATTTCAAAATATGACTGGAATTTCCATAACTTTCAGGGCAAAAAAGCATAATTATTATAGTACAAGATTCAAAAATATAAGGTTAAGGAAAAAAATATAAATTTAAGGAAAAAATATTTAGCTCATTATTTTAGAGATTAACATAGATACAAAGTTATAAATAAAAATATCGGTAATCAAATCTAATATTAAGTATGAGAAATATTCAACCTAACTTATTTAGAAAAAAAACATATCTAAATTATAGATTTAGGCCAATGTTTTTTCTTTAATTTTAATTATTTAAAATAGCATTATATATTTGATAACAAGTTCCCATCAATTCCTTTAACTGTTGGAAAAATTCTTTTCAAAATTCTTTTCAACTATTTCCAAGAATTTTATATGGAATATAACTGATTTCAAAAATATTTTAATTTTATATGGAATATAACTGAATTTGTAATATGGAAAATTTCTCAATCAAAATATTTTCATCAATTTTGGAAAAAAATTGGTCCAATATGATTGAGTTTTTAATTTTGGAAACGGTCTTTTTGTGTATTAACTATGCGTATAAAAATTCTATTAAAAATGAATGGATTTGTTTTATTTAATATTGAAAAGTATAAAAGATATTTTTATCATTTTATAAAAATATAAAAATATTATTTAGTTTTTTTTATTTATTAGGGAAAGATATTGTTAAAAATATATAATAATAATAAATAAAAAATAAAATAAAATAAAATATTTTAAAAATAAAAATGACTTATTTTTTTTTAATTTTTTGTTAGATATTTAAGATAACTTAACTTGGTCAAGTTACCAGTGGTTTTTTGTGTTCCACGTTTATGAGAACCCCGTGGATTGACCCATGGGTATTCAAAGTCGAACATAACACATATAAGAAAAGGGAAATTAAACCACAGTAAATCCATACTTGAGAGATCTCGACAGAATCTTTTGCACTCGTCAGAAAATAAAATATAAGTAATTAATTATTTTTAACAATTTTTTTTATGTTAATACTTTTTATAATAGAGAATAAAGTTCAATCATAAATTCAAAAAATTTTTATATTGATTGAATTTTTGAATTTTTTAAAATTAATAGTGAGGCATCTTATTAATAATTTAAATTTAATACTTAAGAATATATATAATTATATAATATATTATACTATATAATTATTATATATATATAATATATATTTATGGAAATATTTTTTTAATAGAATAATATACTTTAAATTAAGCAAAGTTTTAAGTAGAAATTATATAGAACAATTTTTGGTCCATGCATTTTGAATAAATAAATGTGGTTTGAAACTCATCGGCCAAAAAAATCTTATGTAATTTTTGACAAAAAACTTTATTTAATTCATTATGGATCAGAAACTTGTATACAAAAATATAATATTAAATTTAATAAATAAAGTTAACTAACTTTCCTTCCCAATAACAATAATAATTATCACATAACTTTAAATTTATTAAGTACAACTAACTCAACAAAGAGACCATTCAGAGGGTATTTGATTTATTTAGTAAAACTAATTAACCATCGATAACAAAACCCATAACGATTATCAAATGCCGTAAGGTTTTAGGAATCTCACTCTAACCGTTTTAAAAATGATTTAATGAACTTCTACATGCTACATATTCGTCACTTTGATATATAATATCTTGTGCTTTTAGAAGAATTTGGCATTCATTCTTTGTGAAGTGGAAGGTAATAACGGTTTTATAATTTGATGGAAAAAAATGGTTAACAAATAAAAATTAATTTAAAATTTAATAAAAAAAAAAATATTTGTTTGAATGAAATTGATAAGGTGAAGAGGTACTATAAATATTTTTATTTTAATTTTTTATAATTTTAAATAAATTTTATTTAAAAAGATAGTGGAAAATTATTGGAGTGTGATAAATTTGTTTTTTATTTGGTAAACATATTTATGTTATATTAACAAGTAATTTTTTTACCTAGTTTACATTTATGAGTGTATTTTTTATTTTTGTGTGAGAAAATTAGAGATGAGAATTGAAAGGCTCTGTTCCAAGAAGGAGAAACGAGAACTCAAAAGCCATATATTCAAATTTATAGTTATCAAAAAAACATGTGCCTAAGATCTAGCATTTCATTAATTTACATTAATGACCAAAACTAGTGAGGTGCCCAAAGAAATCAACGAGTCTCGAGGTGCCCAAAGAAATCAGCAAGTCTCGAGGCTCTGCACCACATATTCCCCAACCAAACCAAAATGAACATTACATATTCCCCAACCAAACCAAAATGAACATTATTGTGAGCTTATTCCCTAGGCAAACCAAAATGAACATTATTGTGAGCTTGGCATTGAGTAAGACCAGACTAAGAGAACCAACCTAAGAATCGTCTTAAGGTTGAAGAGCTAGATTTTTCCTCATTGGAACTGCATGGTCGCCACACTAGAGCCACACTAGAGCCACATTGAACTTGAGCATTACCTTGGGCTTGCCAAAATCTGCTTGGAGCTCCATTAGAATGTAACAACCGAAGGGACTAGGATGAGAGGGGAGGAGTGAGGGGCATCATCCATTGAAGGGACGGGAGTGTGGGAGGCATGGGGATGGGCCACAAGAGTGCAAGTGATAGGGGGCGATGAGGAGCTTGTTGGGTAACTAAGATAACTTCTCAAAATCATTCTTAATCCTACATTAATTCTATCAATTTTGAGATTCGTCTTTTATTTCAAGGTTGTCAGCACAAATGTGCAAGATAAAATCCTAGAGGATTGAAATGTAAATAGCTATTACTACAAAAGGCTCAAGATAAAATCCTAGAGGATTGAAATGTAAATAGCTATTACTACAAAAGACTCAAGATGAAATCCTAGAGGATTGAAATGTAAACAACTATTACTACAAAAGACTCACGAGAAGTCCTAAATCTATCCAATCTTTGCATAAATAAACTATTGACATAACAACCATTTTACTTCCTATTACTTAGAATTTCGAACTCATCAAAGGAATTAACCTAAATTCAACAATCAAATTCACGATGCTTCTACAAAATCATATACATAAAGGAGAATTACTTAAATCACACTCTTACTTGAAAGCCTCACAAAGCTAAAATAACTCAGTAAACTTATTGAGGAAACCTTTAGTCTCATAAAATGCATTTAAGAAATTCAAAAAAAGTAATAACATTAGAAAACATAAGATTCAATCTACTTTCCACTATGAAAAGAAATAGCATAACCAATATTCACAGAAAGAGTAAATGAAAATAATACAACCGAGCATTAAATCTTTTGATTACTAGCGTGAGGTCCCCATAAAAAACTGTCATAAGAAACTCAATATATGAACTTAATGAAAATTTTGAACTCTTCATTAATATCAAAATAAGTTACAAAATCATTTATAACACTTCAAGGTTGAATCATTTTTCTTAGTTTCATTATAAGAATGAAAAGTAAAGTCTCACCCCATTTCTATTTACCACTCACTTATATAGTACGTAAAATTTTTATTAATGGAGTTATCATGAGGATCGGAAGATCCTTAGAATTGCTCGTCGTGATCATCAAAACTTCAAATAGCAATTTGTATCTCGTCTTGTGCATACCTGGTTAAGATAATGGTTGTCCATACTTAGCACTTTCCACTCATCCAAAGGAACAACGATCGTCCAATCAAGTTGTTCTGCATACAAATTAACTTAAATTAAGACTTATAACATCAGAAATAATTAAATTAATCGAAAATACTTTCAACCATTTTCCATTATCCATTTCTTCCAAATATCCTCAAACTAAAAGTAAAATCATTGAAAAACATATTATCAACTAAGGTTAATAAAGAAGAAAATCCTAGCTTTTTCACAACCCAACATACCCCAGCTTACCTTTTTGCATGTCATGCAATAAGATAGTTGACATGCAATAAAGTTAAGGAATATGCCAAATAGGTGGTTTCTTTATAATTTCGAAAGCCATTTTTGTTTCGTATTGCCTCGAAAGCCCTGGTTTCTAAGCCCTTGTTTCTTGTCTTTTAGAAAGCTCATATTCACAATGATACTCCTCTAGGGGATACTAGATAATATGACTTCTATACCAGCATCCAATCTAGGTGGGATCTTTTGTCATAACCAGATTGCTATAACGTGACTTCTTGTAATTGAAGGGTTTTCCATTCTTGACTTCATTGGAGGATGCGTTCCATCTTTGCTTTGCAGCCTGAAAGGATTCATCCTTGATTTCTTCACAATATTCAAGGCTTGACCTAAGGGTATCTCTATGAATAGGAGCTAGAGTAGACACAACTCCAGTTTGTTCCATGAATTTCTTATGTTATCTGAAAGGTCGCAGGGGACTTGCAGGCTCACCTCTAACCCAAAGATTTAGTCCATTCTCTCTTTTCTGAAACACAGTGTATGCTTTAGCCTACTTAATTTGATTTTTAGCAAAGGATATAAAATCTTGGAATTGAACATCCCCAATGAAAGAACTAGGATTTCCATCCTTTTCATTCTCCAAAAAGAAATTATGTAATTACAATCCACACAAGAAATATTTTACATCCTCATTTTTTCTTGAAAACACCTGATAAAATCAGTAATGGTACTAAATTCAAAAGGTTGGTCTGATCTCACAACTTTAATTTTCAACAACAAGTAAGTTTCAACTAAAAATAGTGCATAGTTTTTGGTAATTTGCTTTTTGGAGTTGACATTATACTTTCTCTACCTTTTTCCTCTCTTCCCTAAGATCATCATAAGTCTCATAAGTCTCATCTTCTGTAACCAATAATGCATTGAATTTCTTGAGGAGTTCCTGCTATTCTGCCTAGGGCATGACTTTGCATTGATATTGCTTTAAAATCTATTGAGACTTTGCCAATTCTATGTTTAGTTTTTGAATGGTGACATCCTTGATTAAAGGAGAATAAGGAGGTATAATTTCAATTTGAGTAGCTTCACTAAAATTCATTACTAAATATGTTTGAGTAGCTACTTCAGTTGATACCATAGAGAGATAGAAATATGCTTGTGTTCCCACAGAGTTGGGTACAAATTTCCTTAGTTTGAGTTTTAGCAGAATTGAGAAAGTTTTCGCTTTGAATCCCAATTGTATTGAGTTCTATATTCTTCTTATAGGTCCTTTTGGAATCCTTTAACCATTTCTTGAGTTGTTTTATCTTTCTCCTCAGTTTTTTATTTTCCTGCTTTAACGACTTTACCTTATGATTGTTGCTTTTCTTTATCTCTTAAGTAGATTTTTCAACAGACAAAGAGGGGACAACAATGATATTTTAATCAACAAGAGAAGTTTCAAAATCTTCAGGATCTTGATCAAGTGGAATTGTATCACCTGAGTCACCATCTGAATTTTGGTGTTCTAGAGATAACAACATAGTTTTTTCTGCAAAAAAAATCTAGTTCCTTCACTAATTCAATAGATTCCTGCATGCCTCTAGTATTTTTTGAAAGAGGTAATACTTTTGTATCATGAGAGTTATGGGTGGAGGTCGAATGAGTAGGGATATGAGTTCGTTCCGGTGGGTTTTCAGAACAACCCACATCTTCTTCAAAGAGAGTCCCCATATTTTCTAGAATTCAAGTTATTTCTACTTCATAATCTTGATGGAAATCACTGTGTTGTTCTGCAGGGGATCCTTGAGATGGTCTTGCCTCCACTGCATGCTTAGTAAAACTTCTAGGCTGGTTTGATCAGTCAGACATTCTACGTTTGACAGAGAGAGATGCCAAAACAAAGGCTACTCTTTTTCGGCCCCTCTTCAGAGTTTGCACTACTGAGGTCTGATTTTCTTCTTCTAGTTGAACATTTCCCAATTCAGGATAGGCAATTTTTTGTTTTAGGTTGCTCATTTTCTGTTTCAGGTATCTCTTCTAAAGATATGGTTTACTAGGCCTTATGAAATTATCCCATGTTAGCTGTAACTGGGTAAATTCTCTAATGACTACTAATTTGATCAGATCAAGATTACTAACTGCAACATTAGGGTTTTCAACTTTACGTATTATACTAGCAACATTTACATTTACATGTTTATGTGAAACCTACCTACATTCTGGGTTGTAGAGCGCCTCTCCCTGCAATAATATAGCACTCCATGTCATCCAAAAACCTAATCCAGGATTACATGACATCCAAAACCCTAATCATTCACTCTTATTATATTATGTATTTGAATAAAATTACATCATAATGGTCTAAAACTATTAACCCAGAAACATTTAGTTACATACATACCAAAGATAATCTATTTCTCCCTTGATTTCTCCTTGCCTCGATCCCACCCACCTTTTTGCTACATCAATTGTAACTATAGGAATGCATATTTACCTTTTATACTAATAACATTATCTAGAAACATAAAATAACTCCAATATCTTTTTTTAGGTAATGTGAGTCTTGAGATAACTAGCACCCCTAATTTGTGGCTTGAATAACTATGACTCAATGGCACCTAAGTCATCAAAATCATCGAGGATGCCTATAGCAACCAGCCAACATCTAAGTCATACAATCTTGATTCTACTTTGTCTGGACCACACCAGCCCTTAGCATGGTTAGATTTTTGCCCATAGGGTTTTGAACAAATGACCTTTTCACTAATGAATGCATTAACAAAACACCCTCTCACCCTTTTTTCTACACCTTGTAGGCAACTCCACTATTATAATATATAACATTATTTCAATATATATATATAATATATAAACAAAATTATAATATATATATAATCATATATTAATCATTAATTATTATATAAAATATAATACAAGGTTATATGACATCCAAAGCCCTAATTCAAGATTATATGGCATCCAAATACCTTTTGGTTATATTATTTATTTGATTAAAATTACATTATAGAACGTATTCACTAAAAAAAAGGTCACATACATACCCAAAAAAAAAATTCCAAGTTTTCTTTCTTTGATTCCCTCTTGCCTCAATCCCCACCTATCTATGCTTACATCAATTGTCAATACATATAAACCTACCTCTAACCAACCATACAAAAAAAGGATAACACATACCCATTAATCTTAGAAATGCATCTTTTTTTTTTTTCATACTATTCCCTTCACGACAATTTTTTTGGGATTGTATCTTGCCACGGCTTGGGTTCAATGGCATGTAAACTTGGTAATTGGAACATTCTGAATCACTTATATAAAACATGTTAATAACTCCAATAGTGTAATAATTTTTGAAAAACACAAGTATTAATGGGTAATTTGTCAGATTAATCTAGGTGAAATCTAATATCAAACCTAATAATTGCTATTAACACTAAAAGTATATCTAACAACGTGTGACCTCGGTAGGAGAACCTAGTCTTCGAACATTATCACAATAAGTCAAAAATATTTGACTCATAAATTTAACATCCCATTATTCTTAAAAAAACCTAAAAATGATATTATATTAAAAAATCTAACAATTTAAATATAAAAAATAAAATTATTTTAGTTTTAATAAAAAGACCATAACTTTTTTAGTAAAACCATTGCTTCATTTCACATAACATCAACACCAATAAAAATAAAAATAAAAATACCTCCACACAGAAAAGGAAAAATTAGACAAAAGCATTTCACCAAATTTTTGATACTGTCATTTAATACTGATAATATATTATGTCAAAAATATTCCAGGTTATATAAAGTTCTGGAAAATGATAATATATCATCCAAAAGTATTCCAACATATATAGAAAGTTCTGGAAAAATTGTTGGAAGCACATTCTTGCCATGCAAAAACGGTCGAAACAAAAGTCAAAATGAGCCATAGCCACGACAGAATCACAGAATCTTAGATAAGCCCTTCAAATATTTTCTCGGGCTTTCCGGGAGACATTTCAGTCAGCATGGCCTCCCCAGAGACGTGATCTGGAAAGGACCCTTGGTTGTTCTCATCGGTGGCCAGCAGATTATCAGCTGGTGCGTCCTTATCGACTCCTTTGCTACAACATTCAAAATTTTCCTCCGGCAGCCTGGGACACCTCTGCATATTAATGAACCCCTCGAAGATTTGTACTGGAATGGAGTCGTGGCCTTTCAATGCAGCATCAAGCAGACTATCAGTTGGTGCCTCCGGTGCGTCCTTACCGAGGCCGTGAGCTCTACATGCACATTCTGTCATGGAAAAAGAAATCCAAGAAACAATAAGAAACCCTAATGATTCGTGAAGGGAATTTCACATTGGTCGGTCGTTTCAATCATGATATACAGTTTTTCCAGAAAAGAATCTAACATCAATCGGAAACCCTAATGATCAAGGAATGAAGTGTCACATCAGTAGTTACAATCAAGATACATAATTAGAAATTTTAATAATGGACAAAAGGTCACATCGATTGTTTCAACATCAATCATTACATTCAAGATACACAGTTGTACAAGACAAATACATCACATTGTTCATTTCAATCAAGATACACGATTGATTGTGGAGAGAAACAGATTCACAATAAAAACCCTAATGGATGACGCTCTGAGAGTAACGTTGAAAAAAAAAATGGCACAAGGTTCCTTACCACAAGCCTTTCTGCCAATGGTGTACGATTTCTCATTGGCCTCAACATAATCGTCAGCTGGTTTTTCAAATGTTGGTGTCGCGGATGGGGTGAGTCCGCCTCCACGCGTAGGGTAACCATATCTCGCCGAGCGGGAGCGCTCCCCGATAGGAGCTGTTAATTCATCGAGAGAAGCAGCGGGACCTCCAAATTCATACCAAGTTGGGTAACCATATAGAACCGGCGGTTCCCCATAAGGAGCCCGTAATCCATCGAAAGAAGAGACGGGGCCTTCCAGAGGACCTCCGAAACTACTTTCATACCAGGTTGGCCAACCGTTATCCCTAATACGAGGCGATAATCCATCAACAAAAGCGAAGGGACCTCCAAACGGACCTTCAAAACCATATTCATACAAATTCGGGTAACCAGAATGACCGGGTCGTTCCCTGAAACGAGCCGAGGATCCATCCAGAGAAGGGACAGGACCTCCCAAAGAACCTCCAAAACTATTTTCATGCCATGCATGATTAGCCATTGACAAATATGGACTGTAAACGCCTGGAATAGGACACCCATAGTAAATGTCCTGACTAGAGAGTGGTATGTATTCTCTTCTTGTGTCAGTCCCTAGTTCTGCTGGACCATGATGATCCATGGGGTGGTGCAGGGGCCTGATAGGGTATACTGCCCCACCTCTTTGTAAGGTTGGAGCGGGTGAAGAGCTGTACTCATGAACATTGGGAGGAGGGGGAAGATGACTGAGCATGGTGAGATTGGGAATGTAGGTTTCCAGTGAGGGACATGGCAAAGCATTTGAGTACAAAAATGAAGGGAGCTCTTGAAGGGTATACTTGCCTGGACCAGGCAAGTACTTGACCATGTAGGATGATTTCAGGATTCGTTGTAATAACCCGTATAAACCAATAGTTAGAAAAGTCACCTCCAAGCAAACGATAAAAGCAAAGTATGCAAGAGCCATATCTACCCAAGGAATGCTCCAAAGCTCAAGCTCACACAACTGATTTAGACAGCTCAAGTGTCTTATTTATATCTGAATTAATTTTTTTTTAATATTTTTTAAAATTAATAAATATTGATAAAATACATTAGTTTATGCAGTTATCTATAATGAGATTTTTTGGAAGCCTTTCCGGTGGTTATTTCCGGTCAAAATCCGGTAGCAATTTATTGGAATCGCAATTTTGATAGCTAGTTTCTGCACAATCAAAGTGCCCCAGGGGTTTTTCAGGGTGCTGAATTTGAATGTGCAGTTAAAAAACCATTTTAACTGCAACAAATCAAGATTTAACTCAATTTCCTCCGCCGAATTCCGTCACCGAAAAAGTCGCATTATAGAGAACTCCTTAATTTATAATGTTGTAAATTATAATAATTAAAATTATAATTTTTATACCATTAGATTTAAAAATAAAAATAAAAATTACGAGTATAATTCAAAAAGGAGTTTTAAGAGGGAGGAATTCTTTGGACAACAAAAAATGGCTAGAATCTGGGCAAAAAAATTTCAAAAAATCTTGTAAAGGCAGTGTTTGAATCATGTTTTTGATGGTGGAAATAGATTCGGCTCCATCAAAAACTTCTAAGTCACCTAAAATTATGAAGTTTGACAGTTTTTCCTTAGATTTCAAAATATGACTAGAAAAAGCATAATTATTATACTACAAGATTAAAAAATATAAGGTTAAGGAAAAAAATATAAATTTAAGGAAAAAATATTTGGCTCATTATTCTAGAGATTAAGATAAATACAAAGTTATAAATAAAAATATCGGTAATCAAATCTAATATTAAGTATGAGAAATATTCAACCTAACTTATTAGAAAAAAAACATATTTAAATTATAGATTTAGGCCAATGTTTTTTCTTTAATTTTAATTATTTAAAATAGCATTTACATATTTGATAACAAGTTCCCATCAATTCCTTTAACTTATGGAAATGGTCTTTTTTTGTATTAACTATGGTAAAAATTCTAATTAAAAATGATTGGCTTTGTTTATTTAATATTGTAAAAGTATACAAATATTTTTTATCATTTTAAATTTTAAAATAATTAAATCTTTAGTTTTATATTTATTAGGAAAATATATTGTAAATAATAATAATAAAAATAATAATAATAATAATAATAAAATAAAAAAAAAAAATAAAAGAAAATATTTTAAAATAAAAATGACTATTTTTTAATTAAATTTTTGTTAGATATTTAAGATAAACTGACTTGGTCAAGTTACCAGTGGTTTTTGTGTTCCATGTTTATGAGAACCCGTGGTATTGACCCATGGTATTCAAGTCGAATATAATACATATCGAAGGGGAAATTAAACCACGTAAATCCATCTTGAGAGATCTCAAATCTCTTTTGCACTCTCAAAAAAAAATACCCTGTAAATTTGGTCACTCTCGTACTTTTTGGATGCTTTTCCGGTGGGTTTTTATGGTCTAATTTTTCTAAAATCTGGTAGGAATTTATTGAAATCACAAGTTTGATGGGTAACTCTGGCACAATCTAAGTGCCCCAAATTTTTTCGCAGAATTCCGGCACCAAAAGTTCCAAAAAATCACACTAAAAACAACTCCATTAAAATAAATATAAGTATTAATTATTTTTAAACAATTTTTTTTATGTT